>JACDJE010000067.1:1996295-2062586 GCA_016647715.1 Pavo muticus | reverse complement strand
CCCCCCCGCCTTTTAAATATCCCTGCCCTCTTCCTGGAGGTGTTCAAGGCCAGGCTAGAGGGAAGTGGCCCTCACAATAGCAGGGGGTTGGAACTAGATGATCTTACAGGTCCCTTCCAACCCAAACCGTTCTGTTTCTATGATCCTCAATACTTCCCTAGTGTTTAAGAATAGCTTGTGTGGCTGAGTTGCAGGGGAAACCGAGCCTGGTAGGTTGAAGCAACTTTTTAAAGTTTGTTGTTGAATGAAATGCTAGAAAATGAACTTTATGGCACAAGTATCTACTGTAGTTATCATGAACCAGGAAATGGATCTTCATGCCCATCTTGGATGCTCCCCAGACTGTCTGATACCCCAGCTGGATGGGTGAAACAGGAGACAGTATTTATCTGCGAGGCGGGAGAGACTTAAACATTAAAAAGCTTTATGCCTAGGATTAGCTGGAATTTTTGCTCATTCCTCACATATAGAGTCTGAGCTCACCAAAGCAGACAATATGAAAAATATTAACAGGATTCAAGAAGACATTAGTAATAGATTAAGAGTGTATGCCTCCCCTGAAAGACTTTTTTTCTTGTGTTTTTTTTTCTTCCTTTCAGACAGAAAAGTCTGAAGGCGAGTAGGTGAAGTCAATTTTAATAATTCACAGACAATAATACATCTATTTCTCACTTGACAGAGCTAGTGTTTAAACTACTGGTATTGCCTGGCATGACATAAAACAGGATCAGTCACTCGTCCCTTTGAAACATCTAACCGGGCTTCATTTAAATTTCTTCCTTCCAGCATTGCCAGTGCATTTTAATAGTCTTGGTAGAGCTCACAGCTGACTTGTGACTTCAGACTTTATCTGCTGGGTTGTGGTTAGGAACGGAGTATGACAGCACCATTCCTCATCAGCTCGTTCTGTATGCAATGACACAGAAACTTCAGTGCTACAGATAGACATTGAAATTCAAAGCAGATTGCTCGACTGCTGAACAGAAATGTCTTTTTAAATGAAATTTTCTTCTCGGAACCTTGTTCTGCAATTTTTGAAAACTCTTTTCCCTTCATCCACACCACTGAACTGGTACTACTCCACAGTCATGCTTCGTATCGAATAGCTGTAAGGGGAAAGGCGGATTAACAATAATGGAAACAAAAAATGTGTTTTAACATGGGACGCCTGCCTGCTTTTCTTTTTTTCTCTTTTTTTTAACAGTAATCTCTGACAAGTTCATGTTTATAATTCGCTACATCTGTTACCGAGTTAGTGCTTTGCAGACTTCAGTTTTACAAATTTCCAGATTGGGTGACTAGGAGTTGAATTGCTTTTGTTTTTATTTTTTCTTCTGAGTGACCCATAAAATACTACACTTCCACCTTCCGATTTAGAAAGCAAAAGCATGTATATTAAAGCTTCTTTGCAATAACAAGGCTTCTGACTAAAGCAATTGGCTCCCACTATAGTTTTCCCTTAGATAACAGTTGTAAATTCCTAAACCTCCAATCTTTGGCAGCATTTCCTTCTTGATCCCAGTTTCTCTTTCCATGCGCTGGGGGAGATTAAAAGGTTGGTTATGAAGGTGAAATAGGAAGCAGAAGAAATGTGAGGTTTTAGGAAAAGCTCAGGTGAGAGTGATATGACCAAGTTTGTTCTGTGAAACAAAGCCTCTTGGGGCCTCTCCTTACAGCGCAGCATCACCACTGATCACATGTTGTGACATTCACTCCTCACTCTAAATAATGCTTCCATAGTGCTAGTGCTCTATGGTTAACAGTCTTTTATCCTCACACAGCTGGCTTAAAGGGCTTGCAGATGACTATCCCAGGTAGTATTTAGGTTTTTCGTTACCTTTCTTTCTCTGTCTCCTTCCTAAGGTGCTCTGTGAGGTATCTCTGCATTTCATGTATTTGTCAGAGGCTTTTTGCAAGGCTCCTGAGCTTCAAATAAAAAAAAAAACAAAATGAATCTTGACTGATGAAGTGAATCTGAAAGAGACAGGCAGCTCAGGCACTGTAAACAAAAAGTTGGCATGATTAGGATCTGATTAGCCCTAAAGGTAAGCCACCCACCTGTATCATAGCTGCAGAGCTGTGTGGCATAGGGAAAGCAAGGGAAAGGTGGACATGGGAACAAAAATGCAGGAAAGCACATTATTCAATACGGTAGAGATTCACAACAGTGAAGACTTATGTGCACTTGAAGAACAGCCAAAGGGAGCTGGTGATGGATGACAGGCAGTTTGTGTGCCAGAATACTCACAAGAAATATTCTTATTTTTGCTTTCTAGTATTAACAACCACAATTAGTTTTACTTTGGCTTAGCTGTTGGATGGAGTTTTTTAAAAAGAGGCTTAATTAAGTTCTAAAATATGGCTCCGTGAAGGATTTCCTGCTCCAGACTAATGCCTGGAACAATAATCTTTGATACCCTTGGTACCATAGCTTGCTGTGACTGGATGCAAGCATCTACATCCAGCAGGTGCTGCAGCTCAGGAATTGCTTGCAGGAGAAGCAGGTGTTAGGGATGAGAGCCAGGGGAGAAAACTCTGGGAGGAGTCCGCCACGTGCACAGGTGTGTGAAAGGTGGCAGCTGATGTGCTTGCTGAGGTTTTTGCAAGGATCAGCAATTATGTGCCAGAATTCATCAAATGGGTATTTTGTACATTGACACGTAGACAACTGACTGGAAAGTTTTGCAGCAGCACTGGAACTGCACATCTGGCATTCGTATTTCTGTTACAAGGGCCATATGTAAGTTCACATGTAGGTTACAAGGGCCTTTGGTGAGAAGGACAATGTAGAGGTGGGACAAAACAGTGGGATTCACTGTTGTTTTTCACAGGAACTGTCAAAGATTGTCCCTTCTACAATGGGTAAGTGGAAGGGGTTTGCTGAACAGGTATGCCCAGTGGTCGGATTGCCAGTGACAGAACAAGCTAAATACATTTGAAGTAAAGACATCCTTAGTTTGTCAATTTACCCCTTGTTGCTGATTGTGTTTAATCTGTAAAGCTTCATGAAGTTGTCCGTCAGGTCTTCCAGTGCTGCTTTTTTTAATGCCAAGAACTCGGCATGATGCACTTTGCAGTTGTCTATGAGCGAAACTTCACAAGATACTCAGTATACTCATTTATATATTCATATACATTTGGTGATGTGGAGACTTTCTCAGAGGCCCTGTGTAATCAGGCAAGGACAACTCCAGACATTAGCACACTTTGGCAAATGTCATACCTGTGTCTCTCTTCCAAAAGCCTTAACGGCATTGTTGAAATGGAGGAAGGAACTTTTTAGCAAGTTCCTATGTGGGAAAATGTTCATTTTTGTTCAGGATTCCAAACGTGTGAATATCCAATTAATTTGTTTATGTTTCCCTTTCATTTGTTGTTATCAACCGGCCAAATTTTGACCTCCTCCAAATCAGTACCATCTAAACGTTTATAGTGGTCTCTGTAGAGGTGTGTGTTGAAAACAAGCATTCATTTGATATAAATTATTTTAATGTGGCTATAGATATATTAGAGAAGGAGCTGGATAAGAAAAGGGAGGGTTAGATTTTTCTGTAAGAACACCAATTTGGACTGTAATGCAGATGGGATGAGGCAACTTGACAGTGCACTGGTGGAGGTAAACAGACTCATTTCTGTGGAAGGGGTGTTGACAAGCAGTGATTTTTGGGAAGCCTCCAGACAGAGTCCAGACACTGACTTTAGGGATTTAGGCAATATAAAAATGATTATTAAAAGGAGGGGGAAGAAAGAAAAAAAAAAAGACATTTACATCAGCTGTGCCTGTGTCTTTGTCTTTCTTTTTTTTTAATAGACATTTGCTCTATTAAACATTTCCAGAAACACTTGTACAGTTAAGCTTCACACTGTGAAGAGAACTAATACACTTTTTTTTGATAGACTCTTCCTGTGTTGCTTTTCTGTCAAACTGAATATGTTTCAGCTGCTTTATATAAAAGGCCTCAAGCCTGGTAGAACTCACATAGACCTGAACTAAAATGCTCACATTGAATATCACGGAAGTGACCTTGCATGTTCACATGGCCGTAAGCATAGATATAAAGATGGCTAAGCTGAATTCCAGGCATGCTGACAAAATGGTTTGCTCATGTCCCAGATATTGTCTGTTCTCATCCCCCGAATTCATTATACTTTTGCCTAATAAGGTGATGCCCTGGGGAGGGGGAGCTTACAAGCATTCTGCTGGTTTGCTGCTTCTTTTTCACCCCTTCTCCAAAACATCCCACTGATTGCTGATTCAAAGAAAGCAAACAGATGCCTTCCTATGTACCCTCAAATCCCTCCTGAAAACTCTTTTCTTTGATGTCCACAAAAATCATAATACTACTAATATGCTATAACTTATTGTGCATCATGGTGAGCGCTGTTGGTTTGTGTTGTTGTATCCTCATTGTGCCCTGTATCTATTGTGCCCTGCTTCACATCTGAAGAGTGCACGCATGCAGCTTGAGCTAATGAGCTGTGTTGAGTAAAAAAAGCAAGCAGGTTAAATTAGCTCATCTGAAATGCTGTGTTTGTCACAGTAGCATTAAGGCTTTGTGTTGTTGTCTAGCTCAGCAGTGTGCAGCATGGCCTTGGGTTGTGAACTTTTTTTTGCTGGAAAAGATCTTTTGGTCCAGGGTTTCAGCAGAAGTAGAGCAGGAAGATCCTTGTTGATGGCAGAGGTCTTTAGAGACTTGTAGTGATCACAGATAGATATATCTTGCTTTAGTTTAGAGGAATGTCTTTGGGAACCTGCTTATTGCACCTATTAAAGTTCTGACCCATAAATGCAGACTTCCAATCTGCATGTGAAGGCTGAAGTAAGCAAACCTGGTTCACTGGCTGGATAACAGGACAGCATTTCAGAGTCTTTAGACCCCAGGAGCTCATTGTCTTACTGGAAACTCCTTGGATACCACCTTCAAACGTTTTGCTCTGTTTTCATTAGTACTTTCCACTGTTTGGTGAATCAGTGGAAGCCTGCTCTGAAATGTTAAGCCCTTCCTTCTTTGCATTAGCATTTCAAATTAATGGTCTGCAGTTATAAACTCACGTATTTGTACTGACACATTTTTATTAAGGTCTTGCGTGTGTGCTTGCAGTTTAAAGAAGATCCAAAGAAAATGAGAGTATCTGACATAAGGTCATGATCTCTATCGGCTCGCAAGCAAACTTTTACAAATACAACCTGAGTTAGGGAAAAAAATGTTCTGACATAGTGGCTTGTTGGCTATATCATACCAGTGTTACACTGGTAACTGTGTTAACTATAAATGTTTAACAGGTGTGTATTTTTGGCAGTTGCAAGGGATCTTCACAAATGTTCCTGGAGGCAGAAGAAAATGCTCCAGGGAGACCTCACTGTGGCCTTCCAGTACTCAGGAGCAAGACTGACTTTTTACATGGGCAGTGATAGGACATGGGGAAATAGTTTTAAACTAAAAGAGGGGAGATTTACATAACATACTAAGAGGAAATTCTTTACTCAGAGGGCGGTGAAGCCCTGGCACAGCTGCCCAGAGAAGCTGTGGTGCCCCATCCCTGGAGGTGCTCAAGGCCAGGTTGGATGGGGTCCTGGGTAGCCTGAGCTGGTGGTGGCAGCCCTGCCCATGGCACGGGGTTGGGGCTGGGTGGGCTTTGAGGTCCCTTCCAGCCCAAGCTGCTCTGTGATTCTGCACTTACCCCTGTGTTTAATTATCTATGCTTTCTGATGCTAAAGAAACTGAAAGTTTTCTGTGGAGAGTTTGAGAACACATTTTAATTTATGTTTTGAACTTGTTATACTACCTTTACCTTGCAATGTACCTTACAGTAAAAGGTTATTATTAATAAATTACTTGAGCAAAGGGTCAGGTATCATCTTAATTCTACTACTGGTGCATGGCTTGTGGAGAGCATACAGCATTTTTGCAGGGATGAGCCTTGTCTCCCAGCCTGTTTCTTGTCAACACGTTCTTCTGCATAGAGGGACTGTACCTCTCTCTTGAAATACATTGTTTTGATATTGATTTCTTGCCCTACCTTTCCATTTTAAGTCACTGTATTATGATCACCATCTCACTATATGACCACTAGTTTTTACTTCTTCCTTCCCCACATTTGCCTGTGAGTTATCACTCATTGCTATCTTTTGAAATTTATTTATTCATTACATCTTTAAACAGGTTTTATTTGTTTGGGTTTTGGTTTTTTGTTTATTTTAAAGAAATATCATACCCTTCTTCCAGGACTGAAATTCCTCAAATCCAGGATTGCTTGGGCCTTCCCTGACCTCTTTAATACTTTCCCTATTTCTGCCTGTCGCTTCCCTGAGTCCCACTGGTCCCCAGTACCTACTGCTCTCTCAGCTTTTGCTGCACAACTAGCTAAACACAAGCTTCTTCTCAATCTTTCTAGAAGAAAGATTCTGGAAGATGTCTTTAAAAAGCCTCAAGAATCCTACCTTGTGCTTACCAAGCAAAAATGAAGGAGTCCAATATTTTTGATCCCCTGATATTGATAACACAGAAACAGAACTTGATTTGGTATTCATTCTTGATATGATGCATGTGCTGTGCACATACATGTGCTTTGTCTCTTTCTTCTCTGTTTAAACCCCATTTAAACAGTGCTTGCTGGGAGTTGTAATCCATGTGCAGGTCTGTCATGAAGCAAACACCAACTGGAGGAACTGCTTTGCAGAATGCTTTGCAGCTGAGGAGTCATAAAAGAGGGGAAAAGGGATTTGTGAGGACTGAGCCACTGTCTTTCAGAAAGCATTTCTTACACACTCTAATGAGCTAAAAAAAATCTGTGTTTAGTTTCTTATATGTGGTGAGGGGCAAGGTTACAAAACAGAAAATGACAAAACTTCATAGACAAATCAGTACTTTCTCAGATTTGCTTGATAAGTTATTGCACGTGGTTTCTATAGACTGAAGAGTGAAAGCACCTACAAAAACCTGCTGTTTACTATATAGATAGAAAGTCAACATGATTTATTCACTATGGAAGGAATATTTTTCTCCTGCCAGAATCACCAACAGTGTGAATATCTCTCATTAGCTCTCTATTTCTAATATATTTGCTTTACCCATCTTTAAAGTCCTTGTCTGTTTTTGTGGAAGGGTATCTGAAGCAGCACAGATGTTTGGAAGTTTTCCGTTCTTTTAATTCAATAGTGAAGTAGGGTATACTTATAGCTTTTCTGATTTTGTGCTGTAGGTTAACACTCCTGGACTCTTGATACTACTGAGTAGTTGCCCAGAGCGTTATCCTAGCACTTCTGTAAAACGAAGTGCTAGGGATTGTTTGTGTAGAAAACCATAGAATTTTTATGCAGGAATTTTAATAGGGAACACTATTTCAATAAATACCTCTGTTTATGGGTGTTTGCTAGTGAGGGAAATGCTAAAAAAGATGCTAAGCAGGGACTACTTCAGCAACAGAAACAATAAATTACATTAGATAATTGTAAGTGGTGAATATATCATAGTTGTTAATACTACTGTTTTTTATTGCATTGGTTTCCTTGGTGCTCTTCCCAAAAATAACAGAGTAATTGGGATCTGTGTTGTAGCAGAGCAGATCTAGGGAATGTTTGAGGATGCTATGAGTTACAACCTAGCTACAAAGATATTTGGGTTTTGGCATCTTTGAGTTAAGTACATTCTGTTATTTCCCCTTCCTGCTTGTAGCCATTTGCCAAGGATGTGTACTCAAAGGTTGGTGAAATGAGAACCTTGGGAACAGTTGATAATGGAAAATGGGAAGAGGTAGCCTTCCCAGTGGTGTACCTCCTCTTAGAAAATTATGTTAAACTGATACAATTGTAAGCTGTGGGCTGTGAAACAAATCTCTTAACACTTCAAATATAAAACAAATGAGGTCATTGGTTCTTGAGATGGAATTCATTTTAATGTATTATGGTGCTGGTGCCTGTGATAGAGTACAGTGCAGCATACAGCAACTGAAGTGATCAAATATGAAGATGATCCCCAACAGGGATCCTATTGTTGGAAAGCAAACAGTCCCATCAGAAAGCTTTATGCCCTACAGTAAGGGTTGTAAGTGAGGTGACTGAGAGACATGAGGGAGTAGGAATTACAGTCTCCTTTTTTCTATTAAGGCAATTTCAGGATTTGCCACACATGTTGTCTTGTCCTGTCAGTTTGTAAACCTTTGCCACTGTCGTTGCACACAGATCCCTGGGATCTTGAGGGCTGTTTCATGGAGGATTTATCAGCTAGGTCTCCTCTCTGAGTTTACTTGCAGAGGAAGCAAAAGACAGCTGGTGTCTTGGCCCATAAGGTTTAAATGTTTGCCGGCAAAGCTGGAGCACTATGGAAAGGTCTGAAGTTCTACAGGGTTATGGTACAAATACTCCCCCTCAGCCAGGATCAGTAGAAAGACAGAGGCGCTGAGGGAAGGCTTGCTTTAGCTGTAAATCCTCACCCTTGAGAAAGCAAGGATTTTATTTCATCGATCTCACTCCGTTCAGAGGCTCATGATATAAGCATGCCAGAAATGACCTTGGTTCTCTAAATCAGTTAGTACTGACTGGCTGGCACTGCTGACACGATAAAGGAAAACAGTGTATTTACTGCAAGTAACCTTGCCCAAGCATGACTATCTTCAGCAGTGGCCAAGGTGGCAGCTAAGTGGTGTTTACTGTTGATTGCCCTGTTCAGTTTCCTCTGGACAAAATGCTGATGGTTTATTTAGGGGTACGATGAGTCGAGAATAACAAATCCTACTTATGTGACATGGAAAAGTACAAGTACAAATTCATCCATGTATTCCGTAACAATTCTGACCTTGGGCTGGAGAAATATGACATCTGTGCAAACAAGCAGAAGGGAGTCATTGTACATTTTCAGAGTTAAATTAAGTTTTTCAGTGTCCCAGTTATTTGTGTTTTGAGGTGAAAGGGATATTATTTCTCCAAAATAAAATGTTCTTTGGGAAAGTAAAACAATAATTACTGCTTCAGCCAGAACTTAGGAAGCTTTTAGTGACTTCAAAGTTCTCTATGTGTTCAGTCCTAAACTCTTGATCTAGGACTGGTGTAACATGACATACATTATGCTTGGCTTCTTAAACACGTTTTTATGAGGTTACTGTGCTCTCTGCAACCTTGGAAGCATTTAATTCTTACTTTACATTTGTAAGTTCACAGCTATCTCTGCGCGCGATACAAACATTGGCTGTAAAATGAGCATGTGAAACACCTCCCTGCAATTAAGAAAGGAGGTGGTTTCCTCAGTGGAAATAATCTGCATTGGCCATACCAAGAGCTGCAATTCAATTCAAGCGTCTCATTTAACACTTCAAATTGTCTTTGCATATATGGGCTGGAGTCCAACAGCATTAGGAAATCCTTGGTGGATAGTAATCTGGAACACAAAAAGCAGCAGTCATACTTCAACACAATTGATAGCCTCTACTTACTAGCAGTCTTCAGGCTAAATTATCATGGCTATGCAATTAACTGTCTTTACAGAGAGGGTGGGTCCTTCCGGATGTAGGAGAAGAGGTCACAGATGGGGCAGTATGGCTGTGTGGTTAAACATAATTTGACTTGCACAGAAAGAGGTCCAGACCCTGGGATCTTAGCCTTGACACAAGCAAAGTCAGACGGTAAGAAATGCCGTACACCACCAGCCAACCACATCTGCCACCAGACACGACTCATCCAGACTGCAAATTGAGGCTATTTTTTCTCTGCCCTTATGTTTTCTGTCCAGCAAGTGGCTTTGACTTGCCCTGAGGAAAGAGACACAATCAAGTGGGCAGTCTTTAGTCTTGTTGTCTCTGTGCAGGGGAAATAGATTATAATCTTTGCTCCAGGTATTTTTTGTGCTGAATTCCCTCTACAGCTTCTGAGTATTTATTATGCATTTCATGGGCCTCCTGAGCTTGACCTCAAGCTAAAAGCTACAAAGCGTAATGGAGTTTCATTATCAACACTGTGATTGGTGCCATGTCCAAAATGCAAAATAAAGGAGTCAATAATTTGTTTATTTGTCTGGGACAAAGCAAATAGAGATTGTTGTTTCTTGCTGAGAAAACACACTTTCTTGGCACAACTTCACATTGATGTTTCCAGCAGAATCTTCTCTCATTTGAGTCTGTCTAGTGTTGGAAGAGTAGTGTTGGCTTCCCAGTTCAGTTTGAGATTTGACAATGCCCAAGGGAAGGGATGCGTCAGTTTTAAGGAATCCCCCACACCCCACAAAACTTGGAAATTTTACATTTATAACATCATGTCTGCCTTGAGGAGGCAAAATCTCGTTATCAGGATTTGTCTTTAACTGCTTTTTTGTATTACTTTGTGTTTTCAGAAGAGCATGTTTGACCCAATTCAGCCTGTCTACCACTCGGTGTTAACTCTCAGTACTATATGGGCAGCAGCATTTGAATATCATTCTAGGCATAAATATGCAAAGTGCAATCAAGTTCAAAGATGTCTGAGAGCTGAAACCTTACCTGGTATTAGTTGTTGTACCTTCCTTGATTTTTGTTGTTTTCCATTGCAGTTTTAAAGGCAGACATAAGGATTTGGGATACAGATTTGTTGACACATTCTATTCAGAGCTTCTTTTCCTGGAGAATATCCAAGCTGAGCAATATTCATGAACCTCACTGAGAAACATCTCCTCCCAGTTGCACTGATGTTAGTGTCACTTGGTTTTATTGGATGCGTTCTCCTTGCAAGAGTTTAGGCATCCATTTCTTCCATATTTATTTATATATGCATTAAAAAAAAAACCTTATTGCATGTATTTGGGATCTCAAGTAGCTGTAGGATGATGGAGACTGCCACAGTTCCGAAGACTTAGCTGTTCGCTTTTCACTCTTTCTGAAGCAGGTTCTGAGCATGGGAATCAGTCTGACTCTCCGATATTCAGAATGTTGTATTGCATTCACCTTGTCCTTTGTGTCCTAGGAGTACTTTCCTTCCACTCTTGGCCTGCAGAAATGCATGCTGAGCTACATGCTCCTTCTACATGTTCTGATTCCTCTCTGGAGCCAGTCATATCCAGGGAAGAAGGAGTGACACAAAATCCTAAGCAGTATTCAGTCAGTCTCAGTGAGGTTGCAGTGCTTGTATTCTTCAGATACAAGGTTTTTCCATTCCTGTGGACTGAGGACCAAGACCTCACAGAAAGGGAAAGTTGTCATCAGTCTTGAGAGAAGAAGAACAGAGAGCAATAGGGTCTGAGTATGTTTGGTTTAAAGGAGGAGGCTGGTATAGCTTTAACTCCAGTCTTGTCCTTCCGAAGTCATTGTAGAGTAAGTGGTACGGGCACTATAGACTTGCAGAGGTTAAAAGTGTTTTTGAGGGCAAGGAGGAGAGCAGTATTGCTATTTTTTATTCTAGAGGAACACATTTGCAGCATCCCTAGATGCAGAAAATTCTTTGAGAAATCCCAGCAGATTAATATTTTCCTGTCTGGTGAATCTGGCACAAAAACTAAGATCTGGGAATTAGGATCAGTTTTAAAATTTTACAGATCATGAGAAATCAAACCATAGGAATGTCACTAATTCATTTCATGAGGTGTTCATTTCTGCTCTGCCAGGAGAATAACTGCTATATTTAACCAAGCAACAGCTCTTCAGCCAAAAACAGCGGATAGCCCCAACTCATTAGTTAGCTAAGCTTCATTTCTCACTCCCACTCCCTTCCGTCATATCTCTGGTGGCACAAAGCCCACTGTAAAACTGAAAGTTGCCTCTCATATGGTTTAGCTGCGCACACCAAAGGAGCAGCATTAAATCCCTTTCACACATTCTGCTTTTGTCACTAAGATTTATTAAAAGGGTAGGCCATTTCCATCCTTGCTGGCCCTCGCTGCTTTTATCTAGTTAATTTCATAAATGTGCTAATGCTGTCAGATTTCCAGTTTTCATACTGAACTGAGTTAATTGAGTAATCAATTTAAAATGGCAGTGTTTGAGGGGTATCCTTCCACATTTTCAGCCTTGGAGTGAAGTACTGTGCAGGGAGCAGAAGATCCTCAACAACTGAAGTTAAAGCTATCCTTTAGGTGAATTGTGGTGTGCTAATAAATTTGCATCCAGTTGAGGTTGACTGTGAGTGTTGTGCTTAATGCACCTGCAGCCTTTGGGAAGCATGACCAAACCTGCCTGCCTCTGAGTGCCCTGTTTGCCATTGAGCTTGCACATGTGTATGCCGTTCATCTTCCGCTTATCTTTGCCAGGATTTTAAGTAGCATGTGGCCTTTCTCCTCTGCAGCTTCACTTTATCATTTGAAGAATCGGAACAGCTGTTCACCTGTGTCAAATTATGGGGGAAAGCTGGTATACAACAAGGCAGAAGAAAACAGACATTGGATAGAGGGGAGGCAACTGCTGGTACTCATCAGCAATATCCATGTTAGTCAAGGAGTTGCCTGAGGTCACACCCTGAGAAGTCTGTCCCCAGATGAGGAAGTAATCTACATCAGGCCAAGTTTAGATTTCAGAGCCCAACTGAAACAAGTTCATCGGCATAAAAATTCTGTGGAAAATATTAAGGGGCAGGAGGTTTGGGAATCAGAGATTTTCATGGGCGGTGAGGATCAGTGTGAAAACACCTGTTTCATTCCTATGTGCAACAGCTGCCTTTGGTCTTTGCTTAAGCGAGCACACATCCACTGAAGTGAATGTGCCAGGATGATAAGGGTGTTTGAGTGGAACAGTGCCTTGGTTAGCAGCTGGACTTAAGGCTACATCTAAAGAAACTGGAAGCACAGTGACCAGATGCTGAGGAGAAGCTGTTACAAGAGATTGATAGATTTGGGCTTGGACTTGGGGTACCCCTCCTCTGCTTTTGTTGTTTTATACCAGTGCATTTCGTGCTGTTCATTTCATTTCATATACTCTCCAATTATGTGTCTGCCTCCTACTGAAATTATTATGCATATGTAGGTATTTGACCTACAAAAAAAAAAAAAATGATAGTTTTGCTCCATAAAAGTGCTTCACATGCAATTTACCCCCAGATGATCCTATTTACATTGCATATTGCAAAATCAGAGGAACCTCAGCTGTTTTAATGACTTGCATTGTTGATTTTAAACAACAGTTGTTCAGTGTAACCCCTTCATACTTTTATCAGTACCTTTCCACAGTATTTCCATTTTTGTGTCCTTAACAACTTTTCAACATTTGCTGATCCTAGCATAGAATTACTCTTGCTCAATGATGTTTCTTTTTCCAGCAGGTTTGCTTGCATGGTTTCTTTGGCTCACTTCTTTATGTGTCTGCAACTCAGTCTTGGAATTTCAGGCACTTACATGCTTAGCTTCCCTACTTCCATGTCATTTGTATCCACCTAAAACAGGACACAATCAAACTCCACCTACTTCTCACTTTTCTGACTCACTGTTATATATTTACACATGAGTTTTTTGGTAGATTTAAAATAACAGCTTTTGTTTATGTACATCCCGTCCTTCCCTTTTTCTGTGCCAAAATGATGCAATAGTAAGAATTGGCAGTTCTAGCATTTCCCTTGTAGGAAGGCTTCTGGTTTGTTTGTGTCTTCTAAGCACCAGCATGCTTGCATTGTATGGATCCATTTAGTTTTCAGGTGAAACTAATTTTCTCTGGTAATCAACAGATGTCACACAAATCTGAAGTATAAACCCTTCACGGCTGGCAGCTATACATACGTGATTGCATATGTGCATTTATTTGTGTACGATCACCCTGCTAATGAGTTTTCATTTCCTAGCAAGGGCATTGTATGCTTTTTTTCTGGGAGGTTTATTATTGCTTTATGATGGTATAGGTAAGAGCTGATAGCGTCCCATTAACCCTTCTACTAGTCTCAGCCCACAGAAGTGCTTGTTTACGATCCACAACATTTGGATCCCTTTCTTTTTTCTTTTCCCTTTCTAAATGTGTCTGCTCAGATGAATTTAAACTTAAAACAGATCATCTTGTGAACCACATTCACCAACATGATTGTTCCCATGGGGGAATTTGGTAAATATTGCGATGCCTCAAGAAATGCTGAACAAAAGAGTCAACCTTCAACATTTTCAGGGTCTTTCCCAAATGCCTCAGACACAACTGATTGATCACCTCACAAAAATGTGTTGTTGCTTTGGCTGCCATAAATCTGTGAGCTTTTTGGGCTCACAGTACAGTACAGTTCACACGAGGTGGAGGAACGAACAGTACTAGCAAGAGTGGCCAGGATCAGCCAGGTGGGAGCCACAGCGCTGCAACAGGAGCTGAGCCCAGCATCCTCTGTGTGAGGGAGCCTGGGATTTCGGGCAGTGTTTGTGTCCCTCTAGCTGCAGAGGAGGCAGGGGGCTGCTGCTGAAGTCCAATTTCATATCGACTTGGACTCAAATTTACTAGTATATTCCCACCCGGGGACTATTTCCTCTCTGCAGAAGATTTTTTACATATCATATTTATAAAAGTGCATAAACACAATACGTGTATCAGTAGAGAGAGATAGCTATAAATATATACATATGTGTGTGTGCCTATATATGTAAATATATGTATGTATAATACACACAAAACTTAAGTATACATTAACCAAGATAAGCTGTGTTTGCCAGTGCTTTAATCTCAGTGGGAGACTGTTATTGCTGGAGTCAGACTCTTGAGCACCAGCTGAGGATAGGAAACGAGATTCTGGCATGC
Source organism: Pavo muticus (assembly GCA_016647715.1). Classification (NCBI taxonomy): domain Eukaryota; kingdom Metazoa; phylum Chordata; class Aves; order Galliformes; family Phasianidae; genus Pavo; species Pavo muticus. Next base: position 2,047,934 of record JACDJE010000067.1, on the reverse strand, counting down.
AGGGTGTGGGAGGAATATCTCTTTGTCTACCCCCCTTATTTTGTTTCAGAGTACATCCACAAATAACATTCACATGTGGCCATGAGTGATGTAATGCATGCATCTGACTCCAGGAGAAGCTTTTTTTGCAATAATGTATCATTTTATATCACTAGTAAATAATGCATTGCCACTCCACAAGGTAATACGGTTACCATTTCAGAATGCAGAGTTGGAAATCTGTTTGTATTTGTCATCCATATTTGTTTACACATAGAAAGAACATTGGTCTGTAGGCATACGTCTGTATATGTTATGTCAGTAGACATATGTGCATATAGCGAGAGATGCATGAGACAAATCTCTTCTGGCTTGCCAGATCGTTGTATTTGAATCTCTTTTCACTGCCTCTGCTTCTCACTTAGAATACCTGGAGTCCTGTGGCACATGGGTGTGTGTGTAGCTTGATGTTCGGGTCCTTCTGTGATTTGCTGGAAAAGGAGTCTGTGGCTGCAGGGCACCCGAAGCACTGTGAAGCCTTTTTCTTGTAAACAAGACTGCTCCAACACAATCCAAACAGCACAGACCCATTTCCAGTTGTTTAAATTAAATACCACAAAGGCAAATTTTGCCTTAATTGCCTATGTATTGGATGGGAGGTGGAATAGTAAAAGAATAAAAGACAAATCCCTTCTGGCCCCAAGCAAAATAGGGAGCTGGTGTTTGGAAAGTAATCTCAAAACTGCGATGCCTATTATTGAAATTTATAAAAAGTAAAGTCATGCAAGGTTTGTATGCATTGGCTCAAGAAACAACAGTTCATATTTTCTCCTCTTCCTCATGGAGAGTCTCTTGGAGAAGGCCCTGTATGAAGTGCAACTGTACTGAAGACAACAATTACATCAGCGTGGAAAGGGGTATGTGAAATCGGAGTCAGAGCCAGCATGAAAACCTTCTTAGCAAAGGCTGTTTTAACACACATGGAAGGTATTAGCACAGTCCCTCCCCAGATAGCACAGATAGTGTTAGAAAAAAACTGGCTTTCCTGGATCAAGTATAGATTGCCAGGGCTTAAATTGCATGATAATGAGCTTGTATTGCTGCTATTTATTTTAAGTACTGGCAATGTATTTGGCACCGCATAAGGCAAAAGTAAAGAATGTCTTCATCTGAAGGAACTTCTGGTATGAAAGCAGACAAAAGTAACATGTCATATGAAGGGACATGTAGGAAGTATTGCAGTCAAACGTAAATTACAGTAAAATTACACTCTGTGTGAATAAATTCTCTATGGTCCTAAGTAGATTTCAGCTCCCAATAATCTAATCCTGCAATACATTCTAATTGGTTTCAAAATCCAAATGCAATATTTTATCATTAAAAAAAAAAAAAACTTGAAAGGGCTGAACGTCAAAAGCAAACTTAAGACTCTGCCTTACTCAGGCTCATCAACTTAAAGAGAAAAAAACATCCAATCCATTCTTTTAAATTCTTTTTTACTTTTTTTTTCAGCAATTCAAATAACGGTTCTTCATTTCCTTTACTTTCCAATTAATTAAATCAAAAGTATAAAAAGTACTGGAAACCATTAGACCCCCAAGGACCCTCATGACGCATATAGTTTGCTGCTGGAAAGCAGCTTGCACTTGGATTTTGCTTCCCTTCCCTTGCAGCATGCCCTTTCTAATTGCTGCAGGTGGAGTTAGAGCTGGTCTTTAACACATCACCAGCCGTACTCTTTCCGTTTAGAATGAAATTTAAAAATCAAAGCTAACTTTACAAGGCCCCACGAACTTCCCTCTCAGGTCAGCGGGAGCACTACCATTGTATCCAGTGAGCATGGGAAGAGGTCTTAAACTCTAAGCACATTATTTTGGGGTTATTAGTCTATGTTCCTCAAATCCGCTCACTTTACTTGTTAGAAGATCAGACTAAGGCAGCCGTTTGAAAGGAAGTGATGGTGGCAAGGGAGGATCTGTGAAGCACTGCCTTTGTGTATGCTGTTCTGGAAGACAGGGTGCATGAGCACTGTTTGTACCTCCTTGGGCTCGGACAGGAGCCAAAACCACTGGGCCGTTCCTGAGAATCACACCCCGCTGTCAATTGCCTGTATTTAAAGGATAGTTGTGGGCAAGAGCTGGGCTTTTGTACTGTTCTGTTGACTTAGCTTTCTACCCTGCATAGGAATGTTCTCCATCCAGAAAAAATAAATCCTCTTTTTGCCAGAATCTGTTATTTGGTTGACTAACTGGCATCCTGACTCATTTGTGATTAGGCGAGGGTGTAGGTTTGAAGAGGATTTTCTGAAGAGGTTGTATTATCTTAAAGAAAATCTGTACAAAGAAATATTTAAGCAATACTCTGCCTTTGTACTGAGTTTCAACCTAAGACAAGTTTCAGACAGGGTTTTACAGAAGCCTTTTCAGTATTTTATGGGTGACAGGACAGGCAATATTTGTAGAATCTGAAGAGTGTTAGATAGGATTAGCTTAACACTCAAGACAAGAAAGCCAACTGATACCAAGTTGGGAGGAAAGGCTCAGAGTTCAAAGTGATCTTCACCAATGCAAAAATGGTCTGACATGAATAAGGTATGATTGAATGAGAACACATGCAGAGTACTATACTTAAGGAAGAGATAGCTAATAGATCAGAATAGGATTAAAAACAAGCTAAAAAGCCATTTTCCAGAAAAGAGTTTAGGGACATCATACAGGATTTCTATCTAAAAACTTGCCAGCTTTGTTGCACTGTTTTGGAAAAACAGATGTCCTACTGGATGATGAATGGGAACACTGTGTCTGAAACTTGTGAAGTGATCCTTTCACTCAGTGCTGGCAAAGCATCCAACAAGATGATGGTGTCTGGTTTTGTGTACCACATTGCAAGAGGACATGTGCTGATTGAATCAGGGAAAATCAACAGAAATGATTGGAAATTTAGAAAACAAACTTTAAAGAAAGATAAGGTTACTAGTTTGCTTAGGACAGAGAGAAGGCATGATATAAGCCTTAGAATAGGAAGGTCACTATAATGAGGAAGAGTGTAGGCTGTTCTCTGGATTGACATCCTGAATCTCTCTTTGAGTTATTGTTGCCCACAATAAATAGCCTGAATCTTGTCTTCAGCGGATGCAGCAAGTTACCCAAACAGTGACGTAATCATAAATTAATCAGTTATGCTTCTGAATTGCCAGGGAGAGATAATCAGAAACTGAGGTACTAATAACACAGTGGTACTGTGAGGCAGTCTCATGAATAATGTGTTTGTGTACAAGCTGTTATCTTTGTGCTTCTTTTTCTCTAGTAGGAAGAGTTGAATCAACAACTCTTGTTTTCTGAAGTGTTTTGTGTTACTGTAGTCTGTTACTTTTCCTATAATATGATCCAGATGTATATTAAGTAAATTACTCAGATATCTCTGGAACTTTAGGGGAAATACATTTATAGTTATCATGAGAGCAAGTAATCTATTTTGGAAAACCAAAATCTATTCTCCAAACATGACAAACTGTAGGCCTGCTAAGGTGAACTATGTGTTTCTACTCATTCCTCCCCACCTTTTATTCTTTTTCCCCTTACAGTGATAGAATATGAATTAAGAAGCACAAAGCTCTTAGGCACTTTAGATTAAAGCTAGAACATAGTAATGATAGCTTGATGATTGAATGACGTCTGCCAAACTTCCTCAGGGACTTCAATAATATGAGGGTAATAGATCATTAGAAGTGTTGAACACTGTGTCTGACATGTTTAAATTTATGTATCACATTCCTCTAAAATAATAACTAGTAAAAGGTTAAAAGCTTTGGAGGGATATGGGATATGCATGCTAAACCACACAATTGGTCATAGTTTGAACTGGTGGTGCCAGTTAAGTAGTTCATGATTACCCACTAGTATGCTTTAAATGTGTTGAGTTAGAACTTAATTATAACAACTTTAACCAATTTTTCTTACATTTATTTATTTATTTATTAGAACGTGAAAGTGGTATATATGAAAGTATCTCAGCTAGGAATTTATGTTGGCTAGGATCATGAACAGAACTGGGAACCACTGCTCAGCTTGGTGGATGGTAATCCATGAACTACTGTAAATCTATCATTTTGGATCGTGTCCTGATAGACTCACTCAGTCAGAAATTATACAGTAACTTGGTTAGTTTATGGCTGCTAAAAGATTATCAGAAGTCTTAGCATTGGATGCTAAGTTTCAGTTCATCAGAAGATAAAGTTCTTAAGAGGAACAAGCAGCTCAAAGTGAAAGATGACTGTTTCTGATATTATGACCACTTTGCGTGCTGTTTTAGGTGCAGCTGGTCTCTGCAGAAGCATCACCAATGGCTCTAAGTGAATCATGAGTTAAATAGGAGTATCTCCTAAAGAAAACACAGAAGGGTAGTTCTTGCATTTTTCCCTCAGTTAACTGGGAAAGCCAGCAATGAAGTTATTGAGTGGATTGTAGAGCAAGGACTTAAAAAAGCCAAGAAACAGTGGTAAAATAACCCAGTTGACATGCATGCCACATCTAATGGAAATGTGCATAAAAGAACAACCATGTTGGGCTGTTGATATTTTTGGTGAACAACTATAAAGTCCAGCTCATGCCTGACACAGAGAGCAGCCTATGGACACATTACAAAGCCAGTCAGGAGAACTGTATTGCTCATGCTCTTGCATTATGTATCAATATCACTGGTAACAACTGACTGTGCCCATGTAGTATCATGTTGTTGGTTGGAGGAGCTGGCTGTGTTTCTGATGGATTGATGATAGGTGGTCCATGATCTCTTTTGCCCTGAAGAATCATTTTTCTTTCCTCCCCAAACTTATCAAATCCCCTCTTTTCTTCTTGTGACAGGCCTGGCCCCTCTTCTCTCTGTGATACCCTCGAGGGCTAGTGTATGACAGCCACAGTCATGACATTGCCATATATCTGAAACTCTGATGGAATGGCATCAGGCCAGGCTGCCTGCTCTTTTTTGTGGGTGCTTCCTGAGAATGTAATTTGCTTTGGACTTTGAGTTTGCAAGCAAAGCTCAAAAACCTTTGGGAATCCCAGAATTTCAATTCTTCATGGATTAGAAAGGTGGATATTACCTAGACTTGTGCTCATATTTCCTTTGAACTGTGTGGTATGACTCCTCCTCAGGTTACTTTTTGGCTGTGGAACTAACTACATAATAAAAATAGATGTATATGATGCTGAATATTGCTCTAGTAAATGTAGCAAAACTTTGAGTTTTGTTTCCGTGAGACTATTTTCATAGTTCAGTATCATTTAGCTTCTCTTCAGGTAACATCTAAGTACCATAAAGTATGTGTGGCTTAGCTTTCGTGTAAGTTTGATTGGTTATAGCACAACCACTATATTGGAAAATTATACTCACTTACTTTCAGGAATGCTGCTGACATAGTTGGTACTACTCTCAGCCGTTACCTTTGGTGTGACCAGCTTGGTTCCTCAGTGCTGATCTGAGTGGGATTTTTATTTAAAAGGGTCTCTTAAGATGTGTCCGTTAATATTAAAGTCTCTTCTTTTTTTCCGCTTCTTCCTTGTTTTTGTATGTATGAATTTATTGCAGAAGCAAACGATGGCTGGTTTCTCCTTTCTTGTGCACACACTGATCCTTACACTCTGGGAGGCGTGCACAGCACTGGCAGCAGCCTGCTATCCGCCTGTGTAACTGCGGCCCCAGAGCTGGGAGTGGCGGGCGCTGCATACCTCAGGGTAGCTTACTGGCAGGAGGCCTCCTGCTTTACTCAGACATGTCAGGGCAGCAACTTGAGATGCTTTGTGAAAGCATAAAATGAAATGAAAAGCTGATCCCATTGCTTTTCAAACACTGCAGTACGGATGTCTCCAAAAGGTGGTACCAAGAATTACCCCAGTGCGACTGATATTGTTTGGGTGTAGGCATATTCCCTTGGCAGTTGCATGAATATTCCAATGCTTTACAACCTAAAAGGCAGAAAGATTAATATCTCAGTAGGTGTACTACCATAATGAAAGTCAGCAATGAAGTTAGAATGCCAAGTTGAAGAAGAGAGAGGGATTTTCTTGTTCCTGAATGTTTCATCAAAGATTCACTGGCACATGACAGTGGTAGATGGCTTACTATAATGTTAAAAGAAAGCCTTTGTGTACCTAATACAGTGGAACAACGAGTCTTCAGATAATATTGTTAAAATAATCTCTGTCAGAACAATGATTGTCTGAGTTATCCGTGGCATAAGTTGAACTTCTCCAGAGACATCCATGGGAATTGTTAAAGTCTTTACTTCCTTCACATAAGGAGGTCACCAAAGTCAACAGTACTTCATTGCACAAGCAAGGAAATTAAAACTTGGCCTTAGTTGTGGAAACTCAAAACTGAAAATGGGTCCCGTGTTCCTGAATAACAGGGGCTTTCTTGTTCAAGCATGAAGTTCTTGTTTTAATTCTTTTTTTTTTTTTAATCTAGTTTCTATCTAATAGATACTACCAATTAATTGCAGGTAGTCACATTCCTTTTTTCCTTCTTTTTTTTTTTTTTAAGTGAACTTAAAGACACTATTTTCTGACATTTCCCCCCTTCTGTCTTCTGAACTGAGAGACACAAAGTCATTCCAACTCTTGAGTTCAGAAAGCAATATGAAGCATCATCTCTGAGTATGAAGTCACTGGGTAGAGGAGTGGATGTTTATGTTCTCAAACAAGTGGGGATATTTTCAATAATATTTATGATGTTTAATGTTTATTAAATGAAAACGGAGTTATTTAAAACACTTTTGGGTTGTTTTTTTTGTGTGGTTTTTTTTTGTTTGTTTGTTTGTTTTTGCAAATCTGTCTCAGAGCATATCTGCTGACTTCAGGGTATCTTAATAAATATTTGCATTTAGAAAGCCCATATGAATTTGAGACATGGATAGTGAGATGTCGTATCAATGACATTTTTAGTTTGTGTTGGTGGATGGCAAGAGGGAGAATTCTAACTGCATATATCATGACTAATGAGAAGTTATGTAGGCATTTTCTTTCAGCCATCTCTCTGAGAAGTCAACAAATAGGAAAAGCTTCACAAGGCATAAAAATTGTTAATTAAGATAGAATTACGAATAGAATTTAGATAGTATCCTATTATTGAGTCAATACATGAGAATAAATAAGATGAAAAGTAAATTCAAAATCTGGAAGCAGTTGCGGCATATGTGAAAGAAAGCTATATAACAGTAGAAATAGTATGGCACAGATCAGGTGTTTACTTCAGAAGAGCAAGTGATGTGCTTTTTGCTTCATTCATGTATTCTTTGGATGCCACAGAACATCATAGCCATGCTTGCTTTCTTTTGAGGTTTTGAGGTATTGTCATGACGGCATTTATGTATTGCTTGAAAATCTTGGTAAGACTCCATCTACTGTGTTTTACCTCTGTCTAATTTATCCCAAGATAGTCTATTGGATTAATGCTGGTGATATTTTTGCAGTTTCTCTTTTCAAGGAGACCCTGTTGTATTGCTATTTTGAGTGCTATTTTGAGTTTTAGGGATCTGTTCAATGTCATAAAGGCTGAAAAAAGATTGCAGAGGTACACACATCATATACATACTTAGCCTGAGGAAGCTAGTGCCTGTAGGTCTTCTTTGCATAGAAAAAGAGTTGTATGTTCTTCTAGTCCAGTTAGGTCCCAGTGCTGAGAGATGCCATGAAAGTGCCTGTTTCTATCTCCTGTGTAGCTTTGTAATTGCTCTCTCACTTTCTGACTCCAAAGGGATTGTTTCAGGAGGTCAGATTCAGAGACATCTCCCTCTCTTGTTTCCTCTACTCTTACCTTTTTGTGTCAGAGAAAGATGCTGATAAATGCTGTGTGCACTTGAGAGTGCATGTGTGTAGAAAGAAGACGAACAAGTCCTTCTGGCTACTTAAATGCCACTTATGCTTTTGAAATCAATAGGACTCAGAAGAGGTTTGGACAGGTTCCTTTCAAAGGGGTGAGTTTCATCCACAGAGAACGTTTAGCAGTTCAGGAGTTAAATGCTCTGCTTTCCCAGAGAATAGAATTTCCTCCTCCTCCATGTCTAATTGAAGGGTACATATCTATGATCTATTCTGAACAGATTTTGCATTCGCTGCACCCAATGTAATATGTCAGATTAAAGAGTAGTTGATATTAATTGTCAGTTTGACAGTTATTTACGTAATACACCTGTGATTTGTCCATGCTGCAACATCAGAGAACAATGTAGTCCATTGTCAGTCTTGTTGGTGGTTTTTTTTTTCACTCTGGAAGACCAATTAATTGTTCAAGAGCAAATATGAAATATTTTTCAGCAAGTTTGCATTGGCATGTTTCCTGCCCAATTATGATCTGACTAACAATAGAACCTATGCTGATTTTGTAATGGCAATTCCAAAATGATCAAGAATGGCTTTGAAGCGCATATTTTCTGATAAGCCAGTTCCAACCCCTCATCATCCTGCTGTGAAATGGTCCTTTTACATTTTGTAGCATGTGGGAGCTGACTCACGTTTGCATTAAGCTCTTCAGTTTTTTCTTGACGTTATCACCACTGACTTAATTATACTGACACAAGGATGGAATGGAGAAATGCTGAATCACACCACTAACAAGTCCATTGAGAACATACAGGAGTTGTCCCTTTGTCTTCAGGGAGGTTTCTCAGATGAACTACTCACCAGAATGGAGTGACCCTGCTAGACAGTGTCAAATATTCTTTGCTATTTTTAGCAATTTGAAAGAAAATTGAAATTTATTCACCCAACCATGTCTCTCAGTGCAAAAAGAAGATATGCATCAGAAGTCTGTAACTAGAAATGGGAAATTACAAAGCAGAAATTTGATTTGGCTGATAAGGCAGAGCATGGTCCTGCAGTCAAAGACAGTATTGAATATAATCCTGGCTTTATTTTGCTCAGTGTGTGGCCTATGGAGTATACTGTTATATGTAGAAGAGATGAGGCAGAGGGAAAGTCTGAATAGTAACTTCAAGCCACTCTAAAATACAATTGAGGGAATACAAAAAATAAATGTATTTTAACCATCTCGGTGCTAGGATAAACTGCAATCTCTGTACTGCAGGAAGCATGAGATTGTGAGGCTTCAGAAAGACATGAGATCGTGGCATTTTTGAAGCATGGGCTACAGCATGAATTCAGCAGAAGAGCGCAGCAGTATGGATTAACTAGCCATGGGATTTCTGAGGGGTGTTGGGAGGCCTGAGTTTCCTCTGAGACGTGTAACATGATGCCCCATACCCCAAGCTATGTCTAGCAGGCAGGATTTAACCTTTAACCGGCATGATTTCAGCTCTATCAACAAAAGATCTGCCACAAACAAACAACTCTAAATTATCTGGCCTGAATAATTGAACAGGGGTTTGTTTGTTTGTTTATTTCAATTACCGCTTGTGGTAGCAGTGGGTGTAAATGAAATGCTGCCGTTGCTTTCTGCCTTCTCTCCAATTTGTAGCATTGTGCATCTCTGTGCCTTTGTACTACGTGTCATTATTCATCACTTTTATCCATTACTACTTGAAACTCCCTTTACTTTTCATTCCTTAAGATCTAATGTATCACTATCCAAAAAAAACTACTGTCTTTTTCAAATCTCCTGTGAGAGCATTATTTTTTCTCATAGTCCTTCCTTTATTAGTTAGTTCTTTTTCTTAGGTTTTTAAGTTCTGAAGAATTTTTTTTGCAGGCAATGCCTTCTCCAATGTCTTCCATCATATTTCAGCATCCTAACCTCTGTAACACTACTGGCATGTCAGGTATGCCAGTTTTTGTTCTTCACAAGATGTCCTTCATTTAGATGTCCTCTGATTTTCTCAAAAGTGCTACAGTTAAATGTACTGTTGTGACAACAACTCTTTTATTTTAAATGTCATAATCATCGTATGAAAACTATTACATTATTTTATCATATGAGCATAACTCTTCTTCAGTTTAGCTTGACATGCAACTGTTCTGGAGGTTACTGTTAACTTCCATGGCATCGGTGTCAGATATTTGTTCTTTTGCTTTTCCCTCTCACTTTGCATAAACAAAGGACTGCTCTGTGTTTTTAATTCCTGCATTATTTCTGGGAGCACTCTCCTATTAGAATTCCCTCTGCTCCATGCTGCCGTGCATGTTTTACCCTGCAAGGTCAATTCACTGTACCCAGTTCTGCTTGTTGTTGCACTGATGCAGATGTAGTCCTTTCCACCTCCTTCCTTGTTCCTAAATAATAAATGCAGCCCTCATTTACATTAGTTACAACCAAGCTTTGAGCTTCTGTTCCACTTTCCATTCTTAATTTGGTTTCTGTGACCTAGTATTTGTCCCATGCTCATTCTTCACCTCATAGCCCTGGAGCTGAGCAGCAGATCGCTGTCCAGCGTGACTTACAGGAGTTTTCCCAGTGCTCAGTATTGCTGCAAAGGTTTTATTGGGATACATGTTCAGTGGTTCCCTGAAGGAGTGAAGCAGCCTGTGAAGCACCTGCTCAGTTGATGCATGTGGTACAGAAATGCTTCCTGACCCTACCTTGGCCAAGGCTTTCGCTGTGTATTTAGCTACTGGGGCTGCATGTATGTGTGCGTCTACCTGAGAAAACAAAACAAGTATGTTAAAGACTATTTCATCAGCTTTTGTTGGCTGTAAGTGCCATTTTGCCTTGTTTACGATAGGTGTCCAAGCTGTTTGCTTTGGATTTTGAACTACAGACAGATTACACTTCTGAGGAGGTTGCTATTGCTTTTTAAAGATGTAACCCCTATCTTTGTTCATCAGCTTGAAGGTATTTACTAATCATTATCTGTGTTTGGCAAAAGACCAGCAAGTAAAATAGGAGTTTTGGGTTTTGTACAGTCTTGGTAAACATGTATATTAAAATACAACATCCTTTTATTTGAATGATATTCATAAGAGAAAATATTAATTATTCTTAATGTCAGAATGTTATTATTTTGCTTTATGCCTTAGGAAATGGCAGTCTCTGCGGTAGCATTAATTAATATGTAGCTTGGGTGTGTAGGCAGAAAGCAAATCATCTCCTAGCAGATTATTCAACATTAGCGTATAGTCTTCCATCTCTTACTGTACTTTCAAAGTGATTCTCATCTACTGTACTGCAACCTTGAACTAACATTTTGTTAACAAATTTATAACTTGGAAATTATTCTGCTGACATCAATGGTGTTACGCCATGCAAAACTTGTTTAAAATTAGATCCAGGTTATTTCATTTTTTGAATTTTAAAATGTTGTCTTCCAAGTAGTATTTGAACACTTCTGTAATAGATGGTTTAGAACAACTTTTCTTTTTCGTGTTTTAAAATTGATGTTTCTAAAGCTTGTTTGTCTGTTTTCCCTTTATTTTTCTCTTCCCCCTTCAGGCAAAATCACTGTCTTCCTATCTTCCCCTTGCTATCCAGTTACACTGCAAACCTACAAACTGAACTGCCTGCAGGATCATTCTTGAATATGGAGTATTTTCAATGTGATCCTAGCATACAGGAATCTCCCATTTGGCAAAATGGAAACGAACTGTTTGACAGTCTATCTACGCAAACAGTGTTATGCACTAAGAACACAAAAACAGAATAGAAACCACACTCAAGTTAAAAGACCATTATTTATTTATAAGCTAGGCAATGCAGACATAGCAGCAAGTTGATTTGGCCTGGTTGATTGTCTAGCCAATACCCAGTGCCTATAAGAGGTTGGACTGTCCAGAAATTGAAGCTATCAGGCCCTACTAGTCTCTCCTGGGCATGTGCAGACCAATGCATTTCTTTTTAATGAATGCGCATAAGTTGGCCAGGCTTGGGTGAACTTTCACCAGGATGGCAGAGCACATGCACCTGGCAAAGCTGCCAAAATCTTGCTTTATTTCAAGTCCTGTCTGTAAAATGCGGGAGAGCTGCAGCTTTCTAAACATGCCTCAGTTTTCATCTGGCAGCAGCGGAGGCTTTGTGGAGAAATACCGCCCCGGGGGGATGCCGGGGGCCCTGGGACAGAGCCACGCGTGGGCCCCATTGTTCTGCTCCATCCAGGCCTGTACGAAAAGGGGCCAGGGGGCAGGAGGGATGTTTCTGATGCAGGGCACCAACGAATGAGGTTGTGGGAGGGAACTTTTCTCCCAGTGCCCTGGGAGGAACGGGCGAAGGAGGCATGGGTGGACATGCATCCTCCAGCAAGCTGCCTTTTTTTTTTTCTTATTTACTCCTGAATATGTCATCTGTGTCATCTCTGTGCATTCCAAAAATAAGAGCACACCAGCAGCCTGAAACAAGTGCTTTCCTGCCAGAGTTCCTCAATAATCTGCTGAGTGACACGCTAGTTTGTACTGTCCTTATGAGCATCACATCAACTGCTATTGCTGACAAGAAAGCCCATGTCAGATACTTAGGGTGAGCCTATGGCCTGCGGTCATCTCAGAAGCGTGCATTCATTGGAAGGAGAGCCTCATGGAAATGAGTTTGTTTGTCTGCAGTTTCCCAGAGCCCCACCACAGTCTGCCTTGGGAGGGAGAGGAGGAAGTGGAAGGGGAGAGGGAAAGGGGGGCGGAGGAGCAGTGCTGGGTTCAGATGACAACTGGTGGAAATCCAGCCTACACGGATTGGGTGTGCGTAGCTGTATGGAGATACATTTTTAAAAACTGTTTAAGTAACACCTCAGGCAGTGGTGTGGCCTGCAGATGACTTCTTCATTTGGAGCTGTGGAATGCAGAATAAAGGAGGGGGGAAAAAAAAAAAGGAAGAAAGCAGTGGAAGAGATGCAGATAAAATGATCATCTATGACTGTTTCTGCTGCTCTGTAGACAAACTTTCATTCCTTCCAATTAAAAGGGAAACTTCCTTATTTGGTATATGTTTTAGAAAGTTATTTCCAAGTTTTGCATGGCATTGGATCCTTCTTATCACAATTTCAGATTGTTCTGAAATGTTCAAGTATGCTGAACTTTTACTGTAAACTCCTCGAGAACAGTTTTTCTTTTTTGTTGTTTTTACTGCTCATTTTGGAGCTTCCCAAACAGTCGACCTGGAGCCTACAATAGCTAGTAATTTGCCTGATGTTTCAGGTGTTACCAGTGACAGTAGTCCTCTCTCTTCACTTTCTAGGTGCTACTTCTGTTTTATAGCTGTAAAGAATCACAGTTGCACTGGGTTTTCTTCTTATGGATAACTGACTTGACTTTAATAATAATCTTTTTTTACTTATATCTGATAATGGGATGACCAGTGTGCTATCCTGACTGTTTTCCAAAGCCAAACTGAATCTAGTGGGGCTAAGTTTTAACTCTTACGCTACTGTTCTTATAAACTCACACCCTTCTTTTCAGTTCCTGTTGGTGAAAGATAGCCACCTATGCCAGTTCTTTGAGTGGTGCCTATATTTTACCCAGAATCTGATTATATGTCATGATATCATTGAGAGAAAAAAAAAAAAAAAAAAGATTTCTCAGTTTTTATCAGTACAGACAATTCAAAACAATCCCAAAGTCAAGGGAGAAGGAGCACAGCCTTGATCTGCTCATAATACAGGCTTGCAATTTTTGAAGGCTTAGGTTTGACAGCTAGCCAAGCTTTTGTATGTGGCTGCAGAGGTCTTTTCCAATTTTGTTTTTTTCATGAGTAAAACTGCTGTGTGGCAGGGAAGGTAGCCCACCATTGTCCCACAAACCAAACGCACTTCAATATCCTCTTCAATGTATTCATTTGATCATGCCCTAATGAATCTCCTGAGATGATATTCTCTGAAGAAGTCAGGTAAGTTCCTAAAATGAGAGTGTAGCAGTGAGTTTGCAACATTTCACACATAAAAATTATTTTCATAAATAATAGTAGAACTATGAATGGGGGAAACATTTTTGCCATCATTCTGCTAAAATTGCTTCACCTCGATCCTTCCATGACATCAACATCAGAACTCTTGCCCAGAGAAGAAGATAGGAAATACAGAATGCTTACATTTTTTGAGCAAAAATACTTTCTTTCCCAAAAGACCACTTTGGTCTTCTCCATTAGAAAATGTAATGTAAACACTTCTTTATAGTTTGAGCATGACCACACTTTAAACAGCTGCTGCCTCTCACCTGTGCTGCAGCTCCATTTCTGAAGTGAATGAAGCCCTCTCTTCACGGAGTGCACATCAATTGCAATTTTTGCAATGTTGTGCAATTGCAATTTTGTGCTCTGGGATCTTTTGGGATGAAAAGTATGATATAAATCGAAGATATTAAATCATTAAGAGAAATAAGAGCATTACCAGATGCCAGTTCTGATGTTGTTAACAGCAAGTCAAAGCTGGAAGGGATACTGATGCAAGTATCACACCACAAAACCCTTTTCATTAATGGCACGTTGAAAGTCACGAAGATGTTTAACCCCAGCTAATCCAACTGTGTAGCCATCCAGAACCTGCGTAATCTTATAGTTAGGAAATTTCTTCTAGCATCCCAGTATACTGGCATTTTTGGCAAGCTTATGTTCGTCTGCTCTTATTCCATTGGCCTTCAATTAAATAGTTCTTTCCTTTGGTGATGCTATAACTTCTCCCAAGTGACTGTATAGCATGCAGTCATTGCCTCTCATGTTTCAGTATGGTTGATTAAACAAACAGAATTCTTCCCTGTGTTCTTATGAGAACACACCCCCTTGACCATCTTTGTAAGTTTTCTCTGTATTTGCTCAAGTTCCAGTTGCTGGGGTTTTTTTGTTGTTGTTTTAACAGTACTACCATGAGTATACACAGTGTTTGAAGTAGCAGATGTATCAGCAGTCTCACACTACTAACAGCAATACTTCCCTACTTTGGCTGGAAACACATCATGCTATGCATACTATGCGTGTTTCTCTTTATCACTGCATCACACTTATGATTCACAGTCACCCGTGATGAACTGGTACCTCCAGGTTTCTATTTACACCAGTTATTTCAAAACATAGGAAACCTTTTGTTTTTAGTCTCAATGTAAATTATCTCATAGAATCATAGAATTATAGAATTCTCAGGTTGGAAAAGACCTTAAAGATCACTGAGTCCAACCACAACCTAACCATACTACCCTAACTCTAACAACCCTCCCCTAAATCATGGCCCTGAGCACCACATCCAAACGGTTTTTAAACACATCCAGGGATGGTGACTTCAGTGCTTAACCACCCTTTCTGTCAAAAAGTTTTTCCTGATATCCAACCTAAACTTTCCCTGGTGCAACTTAAAGCCATTTCCCCTTGTCCTGTCACCTGTCACCAGTGAGAAGAGACCATGAAGTGACTTTCTATGTGCAAATTCTTTCAGTGAGCTTTCAGTGTGCTTTCTCATGCTTTTTCCTCCTTTATTCTCAATTCCTTGCTATGATGCCTTCATACTGAGCCAATTTTTTCTTTCTATTGACCTGAGACACCTCTCTACTATTCTTCAGATTTAAGCTATTACCAAATTTCTCCAACTTGTTTGCAGTATTTTTGACTTTATAGAAAGTGCCTATAATAATTCTTATGACAGTCCCCATCAGTAGCCCCATGGCAGCCCCTAGGACTTTCCCTTTTTGACCTGTCATCTTCCCCCTTCATACACATCATTGCTGCTCTGCTGTACCTCATCATCTCCAGCTCAGCTGTTACCATAGCTCTTGGAAGGGTAAATTAGCCTATGTTATGTTGTGCTTTGCCATGTCACAGCTAGTTCACTGTTCATAGCAAATGTGGGGGGAAAGCTAGCTCTAATACTTCCACATTACGCTCCAGGCTATGAGACAGAAGTATCTTTTATAGTGATGGGACATGGTTAGGTAAATCAGCTTTAGAAAGTTTGGATGAAAGAGCTGATACTTTTTTTCTTTTTTTTCCCGCTCTCTCTGGATGGATATTTATAGTCAGGGTCACTGGGTCTGTTCTGTCTCATGCGATCCCAAAAGGAATGAAGCAAACAGAGACGCTTTCTGCAAAGCAAGCTATTTGTGCAAGTCTTCTTTTAACATCGGTGTTAGTTTTCATCATTTAAACATGTGCTTTACTTACTTGCAAAAAAGGACGCTACTTTAATTTGAATCACAGTAGAACTCAGTAGCAAGTTCTAGATTACCTACTTCTTCTGTGTTGTGTAAAATTATACACCGCATTTCTTTTGTTCTTACTCACATTTTCTTCCCACACTGGAATGCTGGCGTTTGTTTAATTTAACAAAAGTCAGATACTCTTGCTGCTAAGAGTAAATGAGGTAGTAACTCAGGTAAATGAGGTCTTGCAGTTATTTAAGTAGCTATCATTGCTGGTTGTGCTGCTTTTTTGGCTTTTATTTTGTGGGGTTTTTTTGTTTCATTTTGTGCTTGTTTTGTTTTGTTTTTGTTTTTACATGCATATGCTTGCTTTGTTTGATTTCAAAAGAGTAAAATAAGTCAGTAATTTTTTTTAATTTCTAATTTGTTTTAAGTTTCAGTGCTCTGAGTCATGTTCTGCATGAATATCCATAAGCCTGAAATCATTACATTTTCATAAAATCATAGAATCATAGAATGGTTTGGGTTGGAAGAGACCTTTAAGATGATCTTGTTCCAGCCCCCCTGCTATAGGCAGGGACACCTCCCTCTAGACCAGGTTGCTCAAAGCCCCTTCCAGCCTGGCCTTGAATGCCTCCAGGGAGGGGCAGCTGAAACCTCGCTGGGCAACCTGTTCCGGTGTGTCACCTCCCTCACAGTAAGGAATTTCTTCCTAATATCTAGTCTAAATCTACCCTCTTCCAGATTAAAACCATTTCCCCTTGTCCTGTCACTACATGCCCTTATAAAAAGTCCCTCCCCAGCTTTGCTGTAGCCCCCATCAGATACTGGAAGGCCACTATAAGGTCCTTCTGGAGCCTTCTCTTTTCCAGGCTGAAGAGCCCCAGCTCTCTCAGCCTGTCCTTGTAGGGGAGATGCTCCAGCCCTCTGACCATCTTCATAGCCTTCCTCCAGACCCACTCCAACAGCTCAGTGTCCTTCTTGTGTTGGGAGCTCCAGAACTGGATGCAGTACTCCAGGTGGGGTCTCACGAGGGCAAAGTAGGGGGTCAGAATCACCCCTTTCAATCTGCTGTCACACTTCTCTTGATGCAACCCAGGATATGGTTGGCTTTTCTGGGCTGCAAGTGCACACTGCTGGCTCATGTTGAATCTTTCATCAACTGACACTCCCAAATCCTTCTCCTCAGGGCTGCTTTCAAGCCATTCTCCACCCAACCTGTATCTGTGGTTGGGATTGCCCCAACCCAGATGCAGGACCTTGTACTTGGCCTTGTTGAACTTCATGAGTTTGGCCTGGGCCCACCTCTCAAGCCTGTCCAGGTCCCTCTGGAAAACTTCCTATTTGCACTTCCAGGAACAGCTCCGGTGGCTGTTCATAACCACCAGGCAGCACAAAGCTTCTATTCTAAAATGAGGGCCTTTCTTGAATATTTCTTTACTTTTTCTTGTTTTCTAATTCTGGGGCAGGGGTTTAGTCTCACAGAGCATTGACTGCTTCTGCACTTCTGCTAGAATTATCGGGAGTACTCCTTCGCTTAACTTCTAGTGTGTTTTTCTGCTTCTGGGCTAGAGGACTTGCAACCCGGCAAGGTGAAGATCCAGATTTTACTGCTCTATCTCCAGTTGTTTTACCAATATTTGCAGTACCTAACTGGTCTCTTGTAGGAGACCGTACAACTATCTAAAGCAGGATGCTACTTTCATTCTTATGCTTATAGTTATAAGCATATCCCCCTTTCTTCAGGCTTGCCAGTTTGTTGGCCATATGCTATACCATATGCTATAGCTCATGTGCTGCTACACAGAATCTTTTGATAGGATTAACTGAATTATGCATTATGTGAAAGAGACCAAGCTTTATTAAAAAAAAAAAAAAAGTCTGAATTCGCTGGGTAAAGATGCTCTGTGCTTTATGGGAAATCTCATAAGAGTGATACATCTGAGAGGGCTTTGAGTCACGGAGTTCTGGGGTTCTTTTTAGTTGGTAGCGAATTAAGTTTGGGAGATTTTTTTCTTTATTTCATCTTTTAACTCTAAATCTTGGTATTTGGAAGCAATTGTGTGAAATAAACACAAATCAGTTGCATTTTTAAAAACCATTTTCATCCTGTTTCCAACTCCTCTTGTGCTGACATTCTACAAACTGGTTTTCTAAAAGGACTGTCACCATCAATTTTGCGTTTTTAAAGGACTTTAATTCTTTCAGCATGTTCATATGGTTTTATAAAGCCCCAGATACATGGCAAATCCCCTTGGTGTTGTAAGACAAGATTGCTGTTAAAAAATGTTTAGGCTTAGTCAGCTTCTTCTCACTACTGAAGTCATGAGGGACTCTGGGAAATGGTGTTTATACTAAGCTTAAATTGATAGGGCAAGTTTAATGCAATCAGGTCAAAGGTACAACTGCTTAGCCAGTCTCATCAACCACTCGGGTTTCAGCATCAGTTTATAAGAAAAGGCCTGTAATGATAACATCTGGCTGCTAGTGCATGGGCTACATTCTCCATGCAGTGATTGAATGTAATTTAATGGTGGGGAGGAGCAAAGTGAAGGGCAGCTTCGTTCCTGAATTATGATCCCAGATAGATAAGGTACAACTGCCAGACTTTGATCACCCATTATCAATTCACTTGATGAAGAACCTCTCTCCAACGGAACCTGGATAGAGAAGTCTTCCTCCAGTGAAGAAGTGCACTCTGTAAGAGCTTTGAGAGGGTGACAGGCTCAGGACAAAGTTGCATGGTTTCCTAGTGTGTATGTGTGAGGCTGACTGCCGGTCAGGTATGGCTTTCAGCGAGTGACACCAACCTGGGATATTGTTGAGGAAATGTGATAAAATAATGAATTGGGCTGCTCTTCCAATGTGAAAAAGCATAGTGTTGAATCATACATTTTCAATCTTGTACCATCCAGATTGGTGTGTGGCAACTTAAATATTCAAAATTACTGCCAAGCAGGCCCCAAAATATATCCCTGTTAGGAGACAGTAGGTACCTTTGACATCCTGGGGGAGTTTAATCATGGACAAGTCTGGTCTGCTGATCTCGATTCAGACCTGAAGAAGGGCTTCTGCATACAGAATATGTCTGGTTTCGCCAGCCAAATCAGGCTGTCAGCAGTAAGGTATTGCCTTTCTGTTGTTTGTGCTCTGCAGAATTTCCTATCATATCTTTTTGATTTCTTTTCCAATTTAGTTTCTAGATTTTGATCCACGGTGGTTAAAATTTTCCTGTCTGTACCAGACTGAAGAATTTGGGAAATTTGAGCCAAAATCATTTCCAGTAATACCAGGAATGGTATTAATACATTGGTGTCAACAGACATCTGTAATATCCTGTTTCAGACTGGGAGCCTCAAGTTTGGCAATGCTGTGGCTTGTATGTCATTGACACACATTGTGTGTTTTCTGTTTTTGTTTTTTTTTCATGTGACAATCACTGCATGCTATAAGACTGAGTAAAATCTCAGAATGTTTAATTCCTGTATTATGAATTCAGGCCTCTGATGATGATAAATGAGCTGTATTATTTCCAATGGTCAAGCATGCTCCCTGCACCCTACAAACACCATCAGGATAAATGGAATTGATCTGAGCCAAGACATGGCATTCTCTGTGATTGGATGGACCAGTTGGTACAGAAGGTCAGCACCATCTCTTTTTCCAAGTACGCTGCTTACGTTGAAGCAGAATAGACCTCAAAGCCTAGTAGACCGGTGATTTTCTGTCCTAAGTGTTTTCAGCAAAAGGTCCCATGAAAAGTTTATTTGCTTGCATGCAAAGAAAAGAAAAAAAAAGTAGCTTCATGGTTATGTGTCACCCAAAGAAGAAGTATACTCTCCTTTGTCTCTGTGAGCGCATGTGAGTAGGTTCTTTATGAGTGGCATCAGTAAGAAGATCCATAAAAGCCACATTGGAACCCAGATGTTGAATATACCCAGGGCACTTTATATTTCTCATGTCAACCTGCAAACCCTTGTAGTTTTACATGGCACAAGCTTTACTATGGTTAGGGTATACACTCTTCCATTTTCTCTGTAAAGTAGCTCATGCATGTAGACTGTTTCCATGCTTGTGTAAATATGCTCTATATAATGTGTTTACATTGGTTCTGGTGATATTCAATGTGTGTTCAGTAGGTGCTGCCTTTCTTAGAATCACAGAATGGCTTGGGCTGGAAAAGACCTTAAAGCCCACCCAATTCCAGTTGCCTGCTGTAGGCAGGGCTGCCACCACCAGCTCAGGCTGCCCAGGGCCCCATCCAACCTGGTCTTGAACACCTCCACGGATGGGGCACCCACAGCCTCTCTGGGCTGCAATGAGGTCTCTCCACAGCCTTCTCTTCTCCAGACTGAACAAGCCCTCAGTCTGTCTTCACAGGAGAGGTGCTCCAGCCCTCTGATCATTGTGGCACTCCTCTGGACCTGTTCCAACGGTGCCACATGTTTCTTGTGCCTTTCATTCATATCAAATGAAAATTTGAACTGATTACTTGATAATGGGTAGCGTCTCAAGCTCTTTTGTCTTGATAAGTATATTTTAGTGTGCATCATTATAAATCATGTAGTAAAACAGTTTCTAGTGGCACAGAAAACAGCCAGCCAAAGCTTGGCTCACAGTTTTTCCACAGCTTTGTATTGTCCCCGTAGTTTTCAGTGCTTAGCTTAGCATGTGTAATGTGTCATCTCATGCAGATGGGATGATACCTACTTAAAGCAGTAATGATTATATACATCATACTCCTAAATGTGTAAACTGCTTTTGAACATCCTAGAAAAGCTAAAATACCAACTGTTAAGCCAATGAATCATACTTTGTAAAGGAGTGTTTTTATATATAATACATAAAATCCAACTGTATATGTATGGGGAGGGTGAATATTTACACATCGCATGTGTAAGACATAAATGATCCTGATGAACATGACTGGAGTAAATTATGTTAATGCTCCAGTTAGAACTATTTCTACATTAGTTTCAAAATGTTTTTGTTACACTGTAGTTTCAATGTCAGGAAGATGAAGGAATCCGGGCTTTTAACTGCAACCTCCACACTGCAGTGTGACTCTATGGGGATGTTCAAAATTAAACATTTGGTTTAAGCATTAAACACTTAAGATTTCTTTTTAATTCCTAGGCCTGTGTAAAAGGAGATTGAGAAATGGTTTACAATACTTCCTATAGGGGGCTTCCACACTGACAATGTCAGAAATAATATCCCTTTTCTGCTATTTGTTTTTTATTGCAGTTCAAGACGACATTTCTAAATAGGCAGAATGTAATTTTCCTGGTGTTAAGTGATAACCTTTTAAACAGGCATATTTTTTATTTTTCTTTGAAGATAAGGATGCTTTGGCCCCACCCTCAAGTTAGTTAACTTAATCAAGCAAAACCACCATCCCTCCCCAGGTCTTGCCAGTCCTGAAAGGTATGGAAGGACTCATCACTAGAGGGAGTCAGTGCGTGCTCAATTACCTTTCTCCTTAGTGTGTGACAGATGGTCTTGTAACTGTTTCCTTGGTGGACAGTCCCATTCAACTATCCATTGGAAAGATGGTCTGACCCAATCTGTCAGGTCCAAGTAAGGAGACCCTATCGACACTTTTCATATTTCTGTACTCCACGTGTCTCTTCCTTGGTGACTGAACAAGACTAGAAGGAAGCCTTCATACTCCCTCTGCCTCCGCTAGTTTTTGACCCCATCTTGAAGGCTTTGCATGTGGGAGAGGAAGTAGCTAGCACATGGTCTTCCTATATAAGATGATGGGAAAAAAAAGCCATGGTGGGAGGAGAAATCCCAGTGGACTAGGGGGAATGAAGAAACCCTTCAGAGAAATGGGAAAGGGAAGAATGGTCACAAGTCTGCAAGTCCCAGTAGGATGAATGGAATAGATAGCAAAAGAAAGGCATATGATGCAAAGAGAGTATAAAGGTGATTTAAGAGAGGTATATGGCAAGTGGAAAAGAGCTGTGCAATGAATGAAACAAAAAAAGCCAAGGGAAGATAGTGAGAGATCATGAAAGGGGAGATAAATGAAGATGTTAGCTAGAGGAATTAGGACATTTTTAACAAATTGTCTGTGGCACTGAAGTAAAACCTTCACTATCCATTATTGAGAGATGAAGTGCCTACTTATACAGATTTTTATATGGCAATTTGAGGAATGCAGTAATTGAGAACAAAATAGAGTTTGGTTGACCAGTTTGAATACATGATAGGCAAGGAAACAATATGGGAGATAACTCATCTAGGTTTCATTTTATTTAACGTAGAATCTGCCTGCCTCAGGATCAAATAGAATAGTCCCTTTTGCGGCTTCATACAAAACAAAATCTGCAAGTGTAGATTAATACAACTTTGTGCTCCCCTCAGTGTGAGCTGGGCATGTTGACTGAGGCTGCTGTAACACATAGTGGCACCAGAGGCTGATGGACACTTTTTCTCTTTGGGCCAGGTCCCTGCTACATGCCCTTCTGTGGCGTCCAGGCTCTTGGAAAGGTAACCCGGCTCACAGACACTCCTCTCATTTTCACCTACTTGAATGTACTGCAGCCTGCATTCTCTGTAGTCTGCTGGAGTGTTTCCATGCATGTAAATTAAATGAGAAACGTCAAAAAGCACGTGGATTTGGTACAGGTTTATTCATATTTTAAAATAGAATGTAATTTGCTATTGGCAAATTAATGTATCCAAGTCTTATTTGTTTAAACCATGTGAATAGAGTTATTCATGTGCAAAGGAGCTGGCAAATGCTGCCAAATCTGCTAATACGTCTTGGTGCTGAACATAGCATTTGGAAATTGTGTTATTTGCCATCTTCATTTTATAGTATGCTAATTTCTATGACAACGTGATATTAGAGGACTTTATGGCTTTACTTGAAGAAAAAGCAAACAGAAACTATTAGCCTACCGCATCATACGAGAACTGCTAGAATACTACAGTCAGCAAGACAGATCTGCAGGACTGGACTTTTTTGTCAGTGGCGGAGGTGGTCCCACTAACTTGTTGCACAATATAGTTAAGATTCAGTTCCAAGTGTTTCTATTTATCTTTTCATTTTTTCAGTTTTCACTCAGCGGAAAACATTGACACAGCTCCAGCTCTTTCATGCGTATGTACATGTGGCTGCAATAAATATATAAATCTTAATCATACTTACGAATTCCAGGCTAGGGGATCCCACGCGCCGCAGATGACACTGAAGTGGCTGCTGAATTTTGATTTATTTCTGTAGAATATCACGGCAGTATTATCTTCATAAGAGAGCTGTGGGCTGCCCTGAGAGCTTGCCAGAAACCCAAGGGCTGTATTAAATTTACATGAAATGATGCATATTGCCACCCTTGGCATTACCACAAAGGTGTGTCCTGAAGACTGCGCAGGTCTCAACATGCACTGAGCCATCTTAATCCACGCAGACAGGCCAGGAGCTGTGTGCTTTCTGCAGCTGATGTACCTGTCTGCCTATGAATGTGACAGTGAGCCTCATTCCAGCTGCACTATTTGTATGCTAAGCAAGCAGGTAAAACAAAACAACAGTGCAGCCACTATAATTATGTTTTATCTCACAGGAGTTCAAAAGGAGGGCTTTCCCACTGCCACTCTGTTTTCATAGCTGTCTGCTTCAGAACCACTTTGGATGTCGGTGTTTTATGTGGAAAATTAAAGGGGAATGACTGTCATAACTTCCTAATGACATCTTGGGGTTGTTTTGTATGCTAAGTCATTCATATCTTTTACAATTTAAAAGCCTGCTAACGTCATGCACAGAATAGTCATACAAGACTGCCCACATGTTTGCAAATAAATGTTAGAATTCATGGCAATCGTTTTTTCTCATGCCAAAGATGGCTGAACAATTCTCATCTATTTTCTTCAAGTACTTTCTCTGTAAATAGAAATGCCTCTATATACATCTTCTAAATGTTAATAGAAAAAGTCCACAGACAACTATATTTTGCAAGCTTTTATTTGTTATTTATTTACAAATGATGATTGAAAAATCATAAAAATAATTATGAGAAATAAGTTTCTATCAGCTGTTTGCACAATTGCAAATAAGTAATATTTCAACTCTTCCCAAAACCCCTTATATAGAACAGTACTGAGCTATTACAACTTCAGGTCAACAACATATATTTTCTTAGTGCTACTTACCATGTAAGTATCGCCTACAATCTTCTGCTGTTGTGATACTATAGTTTTTTTCATTCTAAGGTGTATATGTATTTCGCACACTCCAATGGCTGCGTATCACCATATTTCATTAGCTAATGAAGACAGAAGCCAGGCAATTTATTTTCATTGTATATACAGTTGATGTTCAGTCAACCTGAAATGTGAAACAGAAATATGCTAAAACATGCTTGTATCATTTTACTACTTTGATTATATCTCTGTGTATGACTGTATCCTCATGTGACTCTGATAGAGGGTGTATTTCTTCTTTCACTCATGTTAATGTACATGTAGCGTACTAAATGGAAGACCTATCGGTCTGTGATTTTTCCTTTTAACCTGGCAAGAAATTACATTGATTTAAACCACTTTAAGGATTTTAAAAAGTCAATCAGTACCATGAAGTATCTTTATATAAAACTTTGAGTTAGTTTTAGAGAAGGAATTTGGTGCAGTGCTCCAACTGCTAGAGCTTGTGTGTAATATGTAGGATCAGACTACAGTATGAAATATCTAAAAGTCCTACAATCCTTATATTCTTGTATTAAATTCAAGCCAGCATCTAGACCTGTTGCAGTCCACAGAGCAAGAATCGTAGGGGTTGAAAGGGAGCTCTGGAGATCATCCAGTCCAACACTCCTGTCAAAGCAGGTTCCCTACAGTAGTTTGCACTGAAAAGCTATTTTTGAGACAGGTTTTGAGTATCTCCAAAGAAGGAAACTCCACAAGCCCTGTGGGCAGCCTGTTCCACTGCTTTATAACCTTCAAAGTGAAAAAGTTTTTCCTCATGTTCACATGAAACTTCTTGTGTTCCAGTTTGTGTCCATTACCCCTTGTTCTGTCACCAGGCACCACTGAAAAGAGCCTGGCCCCATCCACTTGGTTCCTGCCCATTAGGTATTGGTTAGCTTAGTTCATTTCCAGGTCTGCAACACACAGTGTCAGACTCACCTGGTTGTGTGAGGGTGACAGAGCAAAACTTGCTGTTCTTGTACGCGTTTGACTTTGGATGTAAACCTGCATCTCTAACAAACAAGTCATGTCAGCAAAGTGAAACAGGGTCCTCACGCTCTTAAGAGCCTAATTGAAAAATCACACTTAAACAGGCATCTTAGCATTTGCTTTTATTAGGTGTACTCGTGGTGTTCGATGAAACGTTTATTCCCTGTCTGTGACTGGTTGTGTCATGTCTTGCTGTATCAGATAACAGCGCTATTCACAGCGACAGGGGCTTCATGCTGTGTGCCTTTTCAAGAGTTTAGCAGTAGACAGCCACGATGAAGCCACAGTTTACCTTCCAGCCCATGTGCAATAATATTCCATTAACGCAGTAGGTGTTCTTTGTAATTATTTCAGCAAATGCAAGGTGCGGTCAGGATCTCTTTGCACCAGAATGGAGAATGCAATCCTCAGTTGCTAGCAGATGAAATACGACTCTTAATCAAAGTGATCCACTGCACATCTATTTCAAATCTGACATATAATTTAAAGTTGTGCATCTGCTGTTTCTGATTACAGTGTGCTTTGTAGTGTTTGGATTTCAACACAATAAGATGGCTGCAATCAAAAGGGAAGTGTTTCTTTTCCATTCCACTTGGAATTGGTGGTCTCATGGATATCCTTCATCCTAGTAGAAAACAGGCTCAGTTTATCTAAAACAACTCACGATAAAATACAGCCAGTTGGCATCACATGTCACATCTTTCCAAGCACAATATGTTTTAAAGAGAATAGGCCAAATTCCTTCCCAACATAGCTGCAGAGAAACCCATTGGTTTGATTCGGCAGGTAGCCAAATATAAACACTGTTCCAGAAAAGGTTCGTTTGGAATCAAACATGGAAAACTTTGGAAGTAGGAAGATATCTGAAAATATTTGCTCAGTGGAATTAAGACATTTAAAATACTTGGCTAGATTCACCTTAGGGTTTATACTAGTTCCAGTGTAAACCTCATGGTGGATCAGAGCCACAGATACCCACAGACCATGCAAGGGACATGGGGAAAAGTGACCAAAATCAACTTTGCTTCAGGGAGTTGTCAGCATATGACCTCAAAGCTGGGTGTGCTCACTAGAAAGATGAAGTGGCTGTAAGGTAAGCAATGACTTGACACATTGCTGGGAGATGCCACCTTTTGGAAAATGCATGGAACTCAGCTAGGAATTGAAGCTGCAGAGGTCAGAACCTTTTCTTCACCAACTTCCATTTATTAATAATTCTTACCTGAAAATAAGTTTCCTTAAAGATTTTGCGTGTCTTTCTGTCCGGTTCATATTTGAATGACACAATGGCAGAGACACCCTAGGGTGTTACCACGCTTTGAGAGGCTTTTTACTTCAAGGCCAGCAACACTCCCTTCATGCAACACTATCTTGCAGCATTGTCTCATGCCATTGTTCTCTATTGCTTAAATATTTGGAGAGGCCTGTCATGCTTTGTCATCACACCTCAGCCTTTTGGAGAATGTGCAAGGCAGATTTCTATTGCTGAATGGAATAGTTTAGAACTTGACAGTGACTTGAAAATTCTTCACCTGTGATTTCTCCAGTCCGAGGCATTTAGCAGCATGTACCAAAAGCTCCTCACACTTCTTATAGCTGATTCTGTTGTAGATGATACTGTATGATTTGTTTGGATTCCCTTCTGGTTCAAACTGCTTTTTAAGAACTAGGGAAGCAGATGCTAATTTTTAGACTAATATAAACCACTAGGAGCTCTGTTAAAGGCAGAACTGCCAAAAATTAAGATCAGGTTCCTACGGTTCTTGGCATAGAGAAAGCTGCTTGGATTTGGTTCCCATTAGTTATTTAGCACTTTCATTATTTTTTTTTTGCTTCTGTTGCTTCATTCAACTAATTGCTAGGATTTCGAAAACTCTTATTCCATGGAGACAAATACTATATTATTCTTTTCTAGCACTGTTAAATCAGCACGAGTTAATTGTATGCAGTTGAAGTAATATGATATTATGAAGTTAAAAATATGCCAGTGGCCAAGCTATATCAAAATGATACTGTGATTCTTCAGTCACCAATAAAAAAGTAATCATAGTATGCTCCAATCTGTTTGAGCATTTTTTCTCCCCGCACATTCACCCACTCACAAGTCCTACTTATTAAACATTGCCTTCTTTTTGGCTGCCAGCATTGAAAAGTAGAAAAGCCTCCTCACATTGATAGCCATTTTAAACACTTCCTCAGCCTAAGTATTTCAAATGTTTGTAAACACTATCAATCATAATATGTAAGGACAACAATCTTTTCAATAGCCAATGCATACTTTCAGGGACAAAGTGTAGTACGTGGAAAAAATGCATACTGACCTTCTAGCATCGTGAGTAACAGCAAGTCAGCTGTGAAGCAGAGAAGTCAGCAGCCATACATTTCATTACCTTTGATTTCAAAGTCCTTTGCAGAGATGTGTCATCAAGCATCTCATTCAGTTCTTCATTGCTGTGCAACATCTGCATTAAAATTCAAATTTCCATTATACAAATTTTAACAGAATCCAGGGTTGAAATCTCTGAGGCCTGGCATAAGAATGGATTTCTCTCTGAGGTTCAGAGTAACCCCTGAGTCTTGTGGCTGATGGATCCAGTTAGCTCCAATTAAAAAATGAGAACATTGGACTGACTTGGCAGAGAGATACTGCTGCAGGGGTGGGAAGAGCGCCTTCAAGGAGAAAGTGTAGGATTAACCCTAGTACAGGATCTCTTCATTCTAAAATATAGGCTTTGTTATTGAAATTAGCTATCATGGAAGAGAAATTTTGAGGTTTAGATTATTAGAGAGTATTCACACTTTTGTCATACCAACAATTAAAGACATAAGCAGGGAAATGGAGGATAGCTCCCCAGAAGTGCTGTGGAACAGCCATCGAATCCTAGTTAAACTGTTTTAGAGCATAGGAAGACTTTGCCAGAAGGAATTTCTCCTTCTAGACACTGCAACCTCTGCCTTCCTGCATGTGAAGACAATACTTTTATATGTTGTAGAGTACTACTCAAATACAAAAATCAATAACTACTGAAGAGAAGAAAGGTGGCTATTTTTTTTTTTTCTTTTCTGAAAGCTGGTGCTTATAAAAGCATCTGAGACGTGTTTCTAACGTATTTCTTAATATTGTGAGCACAGGTCTGCTTTTCAGAGGTTATCTTTATAATTATGAATTTCTAAATGGAAATATTTCTTAAGCTGAAATAGTAGTGCCTCATCCACAGCCCTATTAGATAACCTGAGGACTGTAGAAATAGTAGAAACAATTTGCATGCATTTTGCTTGTAGATACGGGTGAGGCATTTGTTGCTTTTTTATTTAACTCACAGTTTTTAGTTACATCTCTTAGTTTAAATACAGTAATTCTAATAAAAAAAGGAGAAAGATGGTGTTTTCCTTGTTGTCTCTGTTTTATTCTGCAATTCAGGCCCTGCTTTATCCCCCTAGTACATCTGTCTCCATCTGACAAGTGCTTTATAACAAACATGTAGCATGATCTAGGTCTAAACGGGGGTAGTGTTTGCACACAGCTAGGCAGGTGTTAAAGCTCCTTTCAACACACTAATGATACATAAGAATCTTCAGTGAGAACACCTACCCAAGGAATCATCTTATTTATTTTGTAAGTGCAGTCCCTACTCCTGCCATTTTGTCATTATGGATCCAAAACACAGCACTTCATAATTTCATCTTCCTCTGTGCAGTTCCCCAATATACATACTAGACATGAATGAAAAACATAGGCTCATTCTCTTCCTTTCCATTTCTTGCTATTTGTCATGAATAGCTCAGTGATTTAGAAGACACATAGACACAATTGACTTTGCAGGCAAGAAACTTGCCACCTAGAGTCCCCTTAAGATTCTGGCCATGTCTACTGGAACCATTAAAATAGAAAAATACATTTGTGTAACAAAGCAAAATGCAATAGGAATTTGGTGCTTAGCCAACGTCACACACAAGTTCATCAGCTTGAACCCCATCAGCCTGGGCAGAAGGAAGATTATAGATGCAGGTTGCACAGTCTTTCTTTTTTGCCATTTGGAGGAAGGGTAAGACTTGAGGTGAAGGGCTGGTCATACCACCATAACTGCAGTAGAGAAGGTCTGGATATAAAATAAGACTTAAGGATCTGTTCTCATGGTACATTAAGAAGGTAGGAGGGTTATAAGATCTGTTAAATTCAAGTTGGCAAGTTATGTTCTATTACAACTTCCCTACCCCAGGCTGGTCCACTCAAAATTTTCTGAAACGGTTATTTACACTAAAGTTTTCCATGCTTGGTGTTTTTCCAAAGGTAAATTTCATCGTCAGGTTTTAGCAGAAATCCTGCTGCTGGTGCAGGGAACAGGTATCTTTGTAAGTCATCTGAATTTTATTATGGAGTCAAAAATAAATAAACAAAAAGAAAAAGGCCAAAGTCTCATGCGTGGGATGAACAAAAGCTTTCGCTAGTACCAAGCACAATTGAGCTTTTCCAAGGCAATGTGAAGTATATATTGCTTTTGTTCCATTTGGTTATGGTGAAGAATGAACTAATTCAATGTCTGGGCTGGTTAGACAATTTCTCCACTGTTTCGAAGCTTGAGCTATGGTTCAGTGTTGTTGGTTTCATCATGTGATGGATCAACCCCACAATTTAGGAGCAACCTCAATAGTCCAGAGACTTTGCAAGCTCTCCTGGCAGAGTTATGCAAGAGTGGAGGGTTATTTTGTTTTGTTTTGTTTAATGGGGTTGTAGCCTTGCCAAGTAAAGAGGCAGACTACACATCAATAAGCATAAGTTTTTTTTGAATTGTAGAGCTCCATTGAGATCACAACAATCTTCAAGAGAGCAGATCTTTTTAAAATCGCTTTGGATAACATGTCTTTTTGGGGTGTTGAGTTACAACAAAGCTCATATTTCCACTAGATACCCTTAGATAAATCAGAAATTTGGCCTGAGGTTTGCTCTGCAACTTTCGAAAAATAGTTTCAACTTTTTGTCTGCCTCTAAGAGGACAAGATTTAGAAATGACCTGACAACAGATACTACATAAAGATAAGAAATTACTGTTGTCGCTATAGAAAGATGGAAGTTTATACATTATTACAAACATTTGTTCATTTTTGTTTTATTCTTACTATTATTAAATTAGTAGTCATGAAGATCTGTAACATAAGAGGAAATAGAGGACTAAAAGGAAGAATTTGTTTGGCTTAAAAGGAAGAGGAAGGTGTCAGACAATTAAGTACCTTCTTTATGGTTTAGTCCAAGAAAAATATTCAATAAAGTCATATTGGTGGTGTTATGGTAATCTCCTTGGTAGAAAAATTGGAGGTAATTCTGCTATCATTTCTCATTCTTATTATTGTCTACTATTGCATAAGCAGCAATCCAAAAGTGCCCTGAGTAGGTTCGTACCCAAAGCAAACATCAGCATCCTTCTTGAAAGCATTCCAGATGAAACCAGGGTCGTAAAACAAAATGGAAAGTTGACGGTTTTATTGTGATGAACGTTACAATCAAGTAGTTATCTGATGGATCAGCTGCTTTTTATGATCCATGATGAGAAATGTAGCTGTCATAAGAGGAATAGATTTCTCATCATAAAACTTACCTCTGTAATTTCAGCACCTGAATAAGTGCTGCCTCAGGTGCTGATTGTGCTAGTAAACACTGTCTGAAGAATGATTTCCCCATCTGTTTCTCCTCCTTCCATTCAAATGTGCAGTTTGGCAACAAGTGTTTTTCTGTAGCTCCCTTTCCTTCAGCAGCTGGTGCTATTAGAGATCTCATATGAGACGGCTGCAGTTGGATAGACGGTGATGCAGGAGTTCACCTGAGGAAAGAGACATCTTTGCAAGGTATGTAGGTCAGTATTTCTGTAGACATCTGGTAAAGCAATCTGTCATTGAGAAGTTACCTCTCTGGTGGAGCAGCGTACTTCAAATCACTGCTGCCACTGGAAGGGGCTGAATTCATGTATGTCATATAACACAGGTTTCCAGTGTAATTAGTGAGAGAATAGCTCCTAGCTTATGTAGGTTTCCTTGGTTAGGCCCTTGGCATCTGGATAGATGTCTAAAATTACAGCTTTCAAACCCCTACTGTCTTATTTACATATGGCACTTTCTTTATGAGAGAACACAAGATAGACATTTGAGGGCATAGATCAAAGCATCAGGTCCCCAGAAAGCCGCAATGGTTTCACTACAATCCATAAGATTTCTTCTGTATAAATTGTCTGGATGTTAAAAGCAAGGCAACCTGCTCGTCTAACGTGATGATTGAACCATAGGAACAAATTTTCCTCTCAAATTTGTGCTGTGGACCCCCTGTGTTTGAGAGAGGTTATACATTTCAGAGTGCTGACAGACACTATTACATATTGTCCCTTGTTCACCCCAGTTCCACCAGCCTCCAAGAGTTCTGTGTCTCTGAATCGCTCTGCCTTTGGCAATTCTGCTGGTGAGACTCCCAGCTGGGGGTGTGGTTTAGTTAAAATGGGTGCTTTTCACCAAAATAATAAATTATTCCCATACTACTGTCTGAAGAGGATGGATCTGGAGCCAATTTAGTGAGCATAAGTTACAATTGACTTTGGAAGTAATAACTTACACTTGGAGCTTTCTTAGATGTGTAGCCAAAGAGCTGTCTGACTGCATGTGTTTTTACACATCTTTCAGCTAAATTAGAAATCCAAGTGTAAAACCTAATGCTCAGAGATATCTTACAGATTTGTGGCCTTCCCAGAAAGGCTTTGGGTCCATAAACTAGCCAGAGGGTCTCCTCCTTTCATATATTTTCTTTTTCACGTGTGGGAAATTGGTAAACAGTAATTGGAGTTTATTATATCTGAATTAATGAATCTGAGTAAATTAGCCTCAGTCCTGACAAACTGTGCTGGAAAGCTGAGTAGTGGAGGGAGCAAATTTAACAGAACACCTACTCCACAGGTGGGACCAATGATTGAAGTATATATACTGATGTGTGGGGATGGTAGAAAAGCTGTAGGTAGGAGTACAGAAAGCAAGGATTATGCTGGGCTGGGGAATAGAAAGAAAAGGGTGAAGTTTTACATGACTGGGGAGGAAGACAATAATGAAAAAGGAAAAAAGTGTGCTAGAAGAAAAGCCTAAGAGACCTTCGATGAACTGGAGATGCTGAGAATATCCAAGAATGCTCAGTCCAGGGAAGAATGAAGCTGCGTATGCATCCAATATTATCTGTTCACAATGAGAAAGAAAAGCTTAATCCAAATCCTGACATGAAGGAAAGAATCCGCTGTTGAGTTTAGTGGTCTTTATGTCAAGCTAATGAGAGGACTGAATAAAGGAGGTGTTGTAAAGAGCAGGAATGACAGCAGTTGCAGATGGTTTATTTTGTTCTATTGTCAAATTTGTGATTTTAGCCTGTTGGGATGCTACCAGCAATGATGATGAACACTGGAAAGCTTGGACATATTTAGCCCACTCAGCTCCTACCTGGCCAGGAGTGGGAGTTTGTATGAGAACATGCAAGTCCCTCCTCACCAGAAATGGAAATCCCAAACCAGAGTATTCTTCTAGATAGCTTGAGCAGGTGTATTGAATCACTGGCATGCTTTTAGTACGCTGGTCACCATTTCTGACAGAGAAAGCTAAACACATTCCATCTCAAATATAGCAAGTGAAGCTCTTAGATTTGTGGGAAGAAGAGCTTTATTTCAGGCAGATGATGGAGTATATATGAAAATACAGAACTTAAGGCACTCGTGTGAGAAAAAAATAGCCAACAAGAGCAAGAACCGTCTCTAAATGTGCTTTTAATATGTGCATTTGAATGTATTAAATATTATGTATGTTGTTGCATTTATTTCTTTTCTTATGTAGACAGGCACAAGTCTTCACTACATTGTATTCATTGTACTTTGTCTAATTCATATGCATGCAAAACAGACCAAGGGTAAATGGAGTTGGTTGCATCTTTTTGTTAGATATGTGAATAACTATTCAGGATGTAAAGCAGTTGAAAATGATGCCCTTCTTACCTAATATTTGCATGCCTGCTTACATGAAGCATCACATATTTCACACGGATCCTACAAAACAAGAACTGCTGTTGGAAAATACCCTGTTGCTTGTGCAGTTGATTGTTTTTATATGCAATTCCCAGAATTGCATGCTCAGTTCCAGTAATCATGTGCACAAAAATGGCTGCAGCAAGTTTTTTAGGATTTTTAATAGTATGGCCCAAAACCTCAGTCTTCACTGCTGTGTTGTTTTATGCAGTTTTTTGTAAGATAACTGAGATAAAGATGAGAACGGTTGTTGGCTGTTCAAGCCAGAGGAGGCGTACATGTACATGTGTGGGGCTTCAGGACTGCAGAATTTCTGCTTTAAATATTGAACTTGATAAAGGGAACTAATGTGCCAGAAGAAATATGCTGCAGCCAGTGACAATGGTTCAAGTAAGCAACAAGCAGCTTCTGAAATTTTGCATTTCCAGTACATGAATCTTGAACTAGCAGTGTCATAGGGAAGAGTGAATCTTTGCCATAAAGCTATTAAAACAGGCTGCAGTAGTTCAGAGAATACTTAATTGGTGTTTCTCTTCTTTGCATATCACTTTTCTCATCAGCTCTAATACTTTTTTTCCTCCTCAATAAACTTCTTTGCCTTAAAGGACTCACGAAGGAAATAATTAAAAAGTACAGAGAGGAAAACTGTCTGAGCAGAAGGGGCAGAAATCCAAGGTGCTTAGGGAAGTGCCTCAAACACTGTTTTGGATTATTAATTTTTTTCTTACTATTATTTTATGATGTTGTTTATGTTTAATTACTCATGTTTTCCTAACCCGTGTGACAGGCATAATTTGAAGAGCAATAGTAATGATCAAGCTGTGGAAGTGCCAGCCGCTGCCTACGTGCTCAGGCAAGCATAGAGCAGGCAGTGTCATCTCTTGATTAGATCTGAACTTCTTTTTTATGTTGATGAAAATGATCCTGACTGTTATTATTTAAATATAAGTGATGCCAAAAGGCGCTATAGGAAGTCAGAGCACTCTGTTCACTCCCTGTAAGGAAGAGTAAGTTCATGGGACTTCACTGCAGTATGTGCTATTAAAACGTTTACTTTAAAAAGATAAAATTAGTTTATTTGGGTCTTTTTACTAGAAGCTTCCAGGCAACCCATCTATACCAATATAATTCTTTTTTTAATCAGTGGACAGTGTCAGTCTTAACATTTTCAAATCAAACTGCAAGATCACAGACATGAGTAGTGTCATACACCGTGTGCAAGAGTATTGTGAATCTCATTTGGAAGCTGTAGTACCATGCTGAATTGGGATTTTCTGGTTGCTACACCTTTGGGTTATTTCACACTTCAGTTGTATGGTACTGCAGCGACACACTGGAGGCAGCACTGCTGAACAGATGAGAGGTTATCAGAACGTGAAGTCTTCTCGGGTTATTCAAATAATACATGGAGATAAAGTTACTAATTTGTGGATATCTTGGTAATGGTTTGTAAAGGTAGCTGTTGCAATACGTTTGAAGGCTTTTATACTTCTTCTTTAAAAAGTGCATTGAATGGTGCACTCCTAAAGCACTCCTTCCAGTACCCAAAGGGAGCCTACAAACAAGAGGGGAGCCAACTCTTTACAAGGGTAGATAATGGCATGACAAGGGGAAATGGTTTTTAGTTGAAGGAGGGAAGATTTAGGTTGGATGTCAGGGAGAAGTTCTTCACAGAGAGAGTGGTGAGGTGCTGGAACGGGCTGCCCACAGAGGTTGTGGATGCCCCGTCCCTGGAGGTGTTCAAGGCCAGGTTGGATGGGGCCCTGGGCAGCCTGGTCTAGTATTAGATGTGGAGGTTGGTGGCCCTGCCTCGGCAGGGGAGGGTTGGAGATTCATGATCCTTGAGGTCCCTTCCAACCCAATTCTGTGATTCTATGATTCTATGAAAACGCTTTGATGGTCCAATTTCTTTTGGAGTGGAAAGGAAATCGGGGGAAAAGGAAAACATGCTGCTGTTGGCTGTGGCATCAGTGTGCTGCAGGGTCCTTCCATGAAAATGATACAGTGAATCTCTGTAAGATAGTGAAGTGGAATAAATTTATGTTTGTTCTCTGAAGCCAGCCTGTCATGAAAATTGTATTACCTATTACCCTTCGCATTTGTTTGTTTTCATAAACCAGAAAGTTCTGGAGTCCCATCATTGCACAGAAATTTCAGCTTTTTGACACATTAAGTTTTTGCTCTAATGTAGTATTTGAAGAGAAGATCTTTGAAAAGAATTAAGCTATGAAAAGAAAAGCTTAAGAGCACAGGAGACAAGCAAACCAGTAAACTCATGAGTCCTGTTACTCCCAGGTCAGTAGTAGAGCCTGGAGGGGAAAGGCAGAGCAAGCAATAATCATTTTTTAACATTACTAGGGTAAGCATTTGGTTTGAGTGAGAGAAGCTATAGAATAAAATCCAGGGACATAAATAGAAATGAAAGTTTAGGCAAGCAAGGAATATGAGATTGAATAAGTCATCTACTGTGTCCAGATGCTGTATGTCCACTCATCCTCAGAGCTGTTTGCTGCTGAAGGTGTGTCTCTATGCTCACCTCAAACAACATCAAGGACTTACTTGGGGCAAATCATTTTTGGTCAGATGCACTGTGATTTGAATACTTCGGCTGTTCTGTCTGTAATAAATCACACATTTATCAGAGGGAAGTGGTGGGATACAGCCTGGAGGCTCTTCCCCTCCCCCACAATCCAAGGTATTGGTCAAGTCCCCAAATCTTGGTGCCTCTCAGCTTTGTAAAATAGAGGTGGCAATGTGTTCTTGCCATTGTAATGTCATTTACTGTTGCTTGATTCTATAAAATCTGTATCTTTCTTCTCTGCAGGTCCTCCAGTTATTGTAGTGCTGCTGTGGAACAGCTTTATTTTGTCTTAATGGTATTATGTCCGCTTGAAGTCTTGTTGAGGTTACAAGTGAAATAGTTGCCAAGATATTTATCTAGCTTTTTTCAGCTGATGGTTAGATTCTCAATAGGTACATGACAATTCTGTCATTCGTGGCTTTATGTGTTCACATATATTGCCTGTTAGGTTGGATTACATCAAACAAAGTAAACCAAACCACAGGGTTTATCTTTGACCTGCACTGGGAAAGAGCTGTGAGCTGCAGATGGATTCTAACAGGATAATCAATGAGGCGATACTTGACTTTGATGGATTTTCAGAGTAAAGACTGCCATTTTTGTGCTTGTGCAGTGTAAAAAGGACCCTTACCTGATGTCCCTGTGCTGCCGAAGTGTGAATGAAAAATAGGATTTCTTGTCTGAGGAACAGCTCTTTCTTTCGTATTGAAACTTGGCAGAAGATATACTGTGTGAATGGTCTCACGAGACACCTTTCTTGTAAGAAAGTGATGGATGAGGCATCTCACATTTAATGTATAATACTGGTGAAAGTACTGGACTATTCTGAGCTTGTGCCTATTACTGTATATGTCTGAGTAGTTTGCTTGTTCTTCAGCTGTGGAACTAAAGGAGGTTTGGCAGGTAGGGCAGGACCACTAGAAAATGCTAACTTTATCCCTTCTACAATGCTTATTCATATTTGATTGCTGCAGGGTGAAACAATGAAGAATTTTTTGGTAACTGATCAAAAATTCCTTTCTTGTTTAATTGAAGGTGTTTAAGCTTAGAAGGTCACTGAGAGGACAGATTTAAAGAAGTGTTATTTGCATTTGGTGATGCTTTGGAAAGAAACAGAGCATATTATGCATGCTTTTAAAGTATATATGATGAATGCGCTGCCAAATCTGTGGAATTTTATAGGCAACTACTGTGAACATCAATAGCAATAAATGAGTCTGGTTTTACCCCTACAGAAACTGGCACTGTAAGCTTTAGGAGATCTTTGTGCCTTTTAAAGCTTATTTCAACAAAGTTTCAGCCCTGTCAGCAAACCTCTGCTGTGTTAGTGGTACTTTAAATTGTCTCCCAAACCCTGCAACATTCTGCACAGTATTCAGAACCTGAGGAAAAAGAAAGCTGGCACTTGTGTGTGCTGAAGAACCACTGAAAAAGGGACAAGTCTGTAAGGATACGCAGAGAACACTTGGAAAAATAATGGAAAAACATCCAAGGGAGAAGATCCCTATAGCAGAAATGAGGAGGGCAAAATCTCACTGGGAGGTGATGCATTTTGAGGGTAGACAAGAGATGATGAAGGAACACCGGGTTTAAGAGAGTATATGTGAGGAAGAGGAGAATGATGCTCAAAAGAGAAACAGGAGCTTAAATGCAAGAAAAACTGGGAGAGACCTCAGATTAGGAAAGAAAAATGTCTGAAAGTGAAATGAGAAAAATGACATTTTATAGAAAAGCAAGTGAGCCAAAAATGGGAAAGACTGAAACAACAAAGAAGGTGAGAGAAATTAAATTGACAAGGAAAGGGAAGGACAAAAGAGAGCGAAATACTTGGCTTATCTTTAAAAGAAAGGAAAAAAATCTTTACTGATTTCTTGGAAGATTTTACGATAGATTGGATGTTTGTTCTGAGAGACGGTAAAAGATAGAATAGGAAAAAACGTGATTTTTTTTCCAGGCTTTCCTGTGCAGGAAATCTAATAGGAAGTTATTTTTATTAACCAAGATGAAAGAACACGCAACAGCAAGCCACCAAGAATGTTGTGGAAAATCCAGTTATTTTTCCAGTCGGACAAGAAGAACCTGTGGCCATTGACCAGTAAGAGCCTAAGGCTCGAATTATTAAGCAGCAGGATCAGTGAGCTGAACAGCTATTGGAGTCTGTGTGTCTTCAGATACTTAGCAATCTACTTCCATCACAGGCAGGAAACATCCTGAACTCCACATAGCTCATATTTGTAGCCTTTTTTCATTAATCGCCTTTTTTTCTGTTTTGTCTATCTAATCAATATGAAAAATAGACTTGTTAGATTTAATTTGCAAATGTGAGACCAGTTAATTTTATGGAGATATATCACTTGTTGGAGTTGAGCAGTATTTTTCCAACACAACAGTCAGATTACTCTGGCCACTATATAGGGGAGCCAGAGCCAGAAGTGCGAACTTGTGTAGACAAGGAAGTGTCTTTGGCAGAGTGTTTTGGGATTGATGGTCGGGATGGTGCTAAATGTCTCAGGAGGGCTTTGTTGTGTTCAGTTTTCAAGTTCCAAGTGAATGTCATGGAGCCCTGCTCCGTGGGGCATCATCTCTTCACATAGCAATGTGATAGCAACCCTCCACTAGTCTTGGTGACAAAGATGTGCACCCCAACTGTCTTTTGTCCTGACTGGAAATGGCAGTATACACAACATCTAACACAGATAGCCAAAAGCTTCAGATGCTTTGCAGGGAAAACGAAGTGGGCATGCTTCACAGTTCATTCTGAGTGACACTTCTTGGGATTTCATAAAAGGCAAGAGGAAGGGAAGTAAGTCTACCTTTCTACCAGATTTGTGCTTCTGAACTTCTAGAGGCTGCAGTGACTTGTAGAGCATCCTTTCAAAATCTGTAAGATACCATGGCAATATTCAGCCCACATCCCTAACACATTTGCAAGAGTCTATGAGACAGGGCGGTGGGGAGCACAATGCCTGTGTTT
The DNA here is from genome assembly GCA_016647715.1 of Pavo muticus. Lineage (NCBI taxonomy): Eukaryota > Metazoa > Chordata > Aves > Galliformes > Phasianidae > Pavo > Pavo muticus. Next base: position 2,009,192 of record JACDJE010000067.1, on the reverse strand, counting down.
GCAGCAATAGCATGTTTTTAATCTGTAAACGAAATATTCAGCTGCCTACTTTGCTTGGACTTAGCAGTGGCCAGTGTTTTATCTTGGGAGTCTAGGTTGAATACACGTGCAGCATAGAAATACATTTGTTTACGGACAGGAAATGCATAAGCCTTTTAATGGATAAAGCATGAGTTTGAAGCATTAAATGTGACCTGTTTTGTTGTGCGCCGGTACCTGCAAAGGGTTATTCTTTGTAGTGTCCTACTTGGACTCAAACACTAAAGCTTTCATCAAAGTAAATCTGATTATTTTGCACATGGTTTTCCTGAAAGGATGTTATGATTTTCTAGATGTTTGGTGGCTGGTGATAAATTAGGCTTTTATGATGTCATGTGAAAGGCCACTGCTTGGACTTCCTTCTCCATCAAGTGTGCTGAAGAATACATTTGGGACGTACTCACATTCAGAAACGATCCTACCTTGTTTTATATTAACCCTTTTGCAGTTCATTGTTTGCTTTGTAACTGGAAGAGCTTGGGCAGGGATTTCATCACTTTCACAGACAGGAGCCCCATGGTATCCCATCTTTTTCCATGGGTAACAAAGCCTCAGCTCATGAGCTCCCTTTAAACCTTTCACAGCTTAAATTCTTCCCGTATATTGTGTCTTCTTAAGGGTTTTTGAATCTGATGGGGGTTTTAGTGAGAAATTGGAATGTGGTGAGTGGTGGGGGGAAGGTGATGTGCCCCATAAATTAGGTCAGGTTTATGACCATGCAGAGGGAGGCTGTATCTAGAAAAAGAGCCAGCAGTTAAGGGCAGTATGCTGTTGTTTTGCCCAGAGAAGTGACAGCTCCCTTCTTCACCCCACTTAGTCCAAGGGAGGGAGTATTTACAACAGCAGGTTTTCCATCAATGAGAAATGACTAACTGTGCTCCAGTGCTAACTCTTTCGTACTTGTTAATCTATACTGGGGAAGAAGACAGGAAGAGGGAGGTATCCATCCCCTCTCTGTCCTTTTCACCCATAGTCTTACCATAGGTTTCAGAGTGGCAGAGGTTCATACATCACTATAAACACGCCAGGAAGGGAGCGTCATCTCTCCTGTCAACCCTGATTCACAGAGCGGTGAAATGAGCACTGAACACAGGTCAAATAAAGCAATCGCAGATCATAGGTGGGTTAGACTTTTCCAGTGACATGCTTTTTAGATGAAAAATGACCTTCTGAGGAAATTAATATTTTTATTAGGGGAAAAAATAACAGCACACCCTTCCAGCTTTCTTAATAATGTAACTTTTATGTTAAAAGACCTTGACTTTCTCAGAGATGTGAATATTCTTAGGGGTAGTAAAATCACCATCCTCTACAAGATAGAGAAAATCACACTCTGCAGTAGTGATATCCTGCTGATCACTGAATTGCTGCTTAATGCTCTGAAGTTACATAGATAAGTATCTATAGGTAGAATATGTGCTCATTGTCCTACTGTTTATTGGTTTGTTGCTTATCTTTTGGTATTCATCTGGCAATAAAAATTAAACCTACAAACATATCCAACATAATTTGTTATAAATGAAGTGTCTTTTCAGGGGAAGCAGAGAAGAAACTAAGTAGCCTAGCAGCACAGATTTGTGGGGTTGTCTGTCATCCTGTTCATCTCGACATGTCAGTCAGTGAAGACAGCCAGCCCTGGGGGCCATATTCCACTTCCAGTCAAAAATGCAGCTATTACTGCACAATAAACCCTGCTGAAATCAAACAGCTTTACAGAGTGATTTCCCAATGTTTCCAATAATGCAAAAAGTAAGGAGTGATGAGAAAAACAATTGGAGTTGTTGAACAAAACTGTGAGAGTTGCATTCAGTAATTCTAAAGAATATCATGCTTTGGCTTAAATGACAAGAATTGTGCAAAGCAATAAAACCATGTGTGATGAAGGCATGATTGTCTTTCTCCCAGAAGAGTTGTTGGAGTTGAGAACAGGCCGCAGGGAAGCAAGAGGCACCACACCACAGTGTAACCATGAGCAAAAGCCTTCCCAAGCCCAGAAATGGCAGGGAAAAGAGGAGAAACCTTCTTCTTCCTTGTGCTGCAGCTGATCTCTACCCTCACAGGTCTTGTTTTGGTGATGTGAAGGTTACACACTGCCATTCTCTCTGCCCCCTGGGCAGGCAGCTTGAAGAAATGTATTGGCATACAACCACCCCAGCGCCTCAGCTGGAAAAAGAAAATGCATGAATGTTTCTAAACTCCGTCATGTAAAATATGGGTTATTCAGGGACTTCTTTATCCACAGGTTAGCATGAAGCACACATGGGTCAGCTCGCACCTCATTTCCTACCAGCAGCCTCACTACAGGGCAGTAACAGCCAACAGGCGTTGTACTGTCCTTCAATGGCATTTACAAAGAAGGACTCTATTTTATGGGAAGAGAGGAACAGCTTGGTTTGGCTCATAGTAACACATAGCGTGTGATAATTATTTTGTATTTTAGCAAAATGCTTAAGGTTTTTAGCTGTGATTAATATTTTTACGTGACTGCATGGGCCATATCAGAATTAGTGTGTTAATATGCCCAGTGCTAAGATCTGAACTACTTTCAGATTGGATATATTGTAACATTTCTTCTCTGAAAGGGTGGTGAGGCAGTGGCACAGGCTACCCTGGGGGAGGAGGGGTGGAGTAACTGTCCTTGGAGGTGTTCAAGAAACATGTAGACATGGCACTGAAGGACATGATTAGTGGGCATGGTGGAGTTTGGTAGACAGTTGGACTAGATGATCTTAGTGGTCTTTTCCCACCTTAATGATTCTATGATTCTGTGTTTATGATCTGTACAACAAATGGCAAAAGGAGTGGTTTATCCTTCTCCTTCACTCTAAGAGGTGCTCTGCCTATTCACCAACAAGTTTTTGTAAACTAAAAGCCACCTTATTATCTGAAAGACCCTTCCGCAGAGCCATGAGCTGAGGTTACAGCTTTGCTTCCATCTAAGCACCTTCCAGGTCTTCCCAGGAATCTGGGATTGCCTTGGGGCAGATCAGAAGGCATGTAAGCCAGGAGGGAGTTTTGCTGTTCTCAGTAGTGGGGTTTTCCCTGCTTCTGGGAGCACCCTCCAGCCTGCCCCATGTCTGGTCCTGGAAAGCAGCCGTAACCAGGCCTGCTGTGGGGTGCTCCACTCCTGATTCAAGGCGAGTTAAATCCATTACTGCCTTGTGGGGGATATTTGGGAGGAATTTTATCTGACTCAAGGGACAGCACTGGCCGAGATGCCTTCTTATGCTTTGCTTGGCAATTCAATAGATCTGAGGAGCGCTCAGCCCTTTTCAGGGGTTTGTCTATGCGGCTGCGCACTGAGACACAAGGCCTGCACATGCTCTCCCCAGGCCGTCTGCCATGCCAGCCTACTGCAGCCCTGCTGCCACCAAAGCCACCAGGCCTGACCATGAGCCTGCCATGGCCTCAGGCCCAGCCGGGCTCTACGTGCTGTGTTATCGGTGCCGGTGGGTCGGGCAGAGCCGCACTGATGGGGCCAAGCGAGGCGTCGCTGCCTGCCACCGCTTGGCCCTGCTGATGGACGGTGCTGCTGAACTCCGACTTCCTGAGCAGGCCAGACGGGTTGCTGTTTTCTTCTCGTCTCTTATCACCCCTGTCATTGCAGGAGAGGCCTGGCCTCGCTGCGGTTCGTGCTGATAGGCAGCGGTGAAGTGGAAAAGGCACGGGAGGGAGGGGAGGAAGGGGATGTAGGGAGGAGAAGGAGGAGTAGGAGGAGGAGGAGGGAGACGATCTCCGTTGCTGTTATTATCACCCTAATGTTTATTGCTGCGCCAAGCTCATTTGCCTTAACCCTTTGGAAACTGGTGACACTAAAGATTATCAAACAGATAAGGTAAAACTGCTGCTCTAACACCTGTGGATAAGCAGGGATGGTGTCCAAGTTATACAGACACCGCAGCTGCGGTGGCCCCTTGTGCTGGGTTGCATGCCCTGGAGGTGCCCAGCGCCTGCAGCCTGCGAGGGCCCTCAGAAGCGCAGGTGCCCAGCGCCTCACAGTGTCAGCACAGCCCTCTGGTTTTCCTCTCCCTCCCCTTCCTTTCCCCTCGCCATGGATTTATTAAAATTGGAGCTTTTCCGAGCAGGGAGGGGATTTGCACATGAAAACATGTGGGGGGGCGGAGGGGGGGAAGCATACGTCTTATTTTAAGTGATATTTTGTTATATGTGCGTTTCAACCTATCGGTTGCTTTTTGCCTTTTGCCTTTTCCTGTGGTTCTTTGCAAACAATGCTGTCTTTCTGCTAAAGACTGCTGACCCAAGAGTGGAAAGCAGCCTGTTCATGCTGCATTAAAACAAATTTAGATCAGGAACCAAATTCACTGGCATTCCTCTATTCCCTCGGTACCCTGGCTGCTCCACAACTTTGCTTTTCTAAGAACAGAGGAAAGAAAAAGTGAAAACGGAGCGACACATTACGGCTCCTCTGAAATTCCTGAAGATGTTTACTGTGTTGTCACTAGCCTTGGGCATTGCTCGTGGATGTGTTTTCTCTCCACTCTCCTCATATTTATTGAAGTGATAGGAGCTTCTTGCTTTATAATTACACTGTTTTTTTTTTCCCATTACTATAGATATTATACCAAACAGTGCCCTTTGCAGACATGGAGCCAGAACTCTCTGTACTTGCAGAGCAGGGCCCACAGCCCAGCAGGCGCAGTGCTTGTGTCTGACTCCTTCAGGGTGCTGGTGAGAGCTCAGCTCAGCTGGGCATTGGGTTTTGCACCAGCGAGATGCACATTTACAGGCTCTGCAGCTCCTGTCCAGTGAAGTCTGGCTGCTTTTCCTAACAGCGCACTGGGAACAGCTCAAATGAAGTCACAGCAACAGCTCTCTGTCTTTGCATCTCTGTTGGGACGCAGCATCCCAGGGCCTGGTGGCAAGCAGGGGACAGGAGATATGAGTTGCAGTGGCAGAACTGCATGGTGAGCTGCACATGCAGCCGCCTGTGTGCTGCAAGCACTGTAGCAAGGCTGTTCCCCTGCAGCAGCAAGGGGAATGACCTGCAGCAGAAACCCAAGAGTACAGTGCAGCAATGCTGTTACTGAGACGTGCTCAATAAAACTTGCTGTGAAAAAAAACGCTACAAAAAGAGCATGAAAGGAGGCATGGTTTCATAAAATGAAGTTTGCATTACTGAGATAAAAATGCAAAGCTGTAAGCTAATGTTGCTGGCTTCAATAGTTGTTTATTAATTTTTCTTCTAATGGGACAAGTTAAAGGAAGGGTCTTAAGTAGGAGACAAGGAAAGTAAAAGACAAGCAGGGTTTGCAGGAGATGTTTGCCTCTATACTCTTGAAATCCTTCTTGACAAAACTCCTTGAGGAACAGCGCAAGACTAAACACGTAAGCCAGAGCCTGTGCTGAGCCGGGTCTGCACTCCGTACTTGTGGGATCTCTGCTGTAACAAATCATCTTCCAAGCAGCCTTGCTGATTGTGAACCTAACCCTGGCCACTTTTCAGATGCAGTAAAACTGTTGTGTGCTTAGATCAAGTCTGTTTATTTTTAGAGGTAAAGCCTTGTCTCTGCCGCAGCGAATGGAGCTGGGCACGATTCCATCGCAGGTGTTTTACTGAGGACTCGGTCTGCATTTTATTCTGCTGTAGCAGCGAGCAAAAGCTGGCTCTCGATGCTGGCTTAAGCGAAGGAACATTTTAAAGGCAATCAGCTGAGCTGTAGCAATTAAGGAAACCTTGGATTTCTTTCAGGCCACACTATCTCCTTTTTCTCACATTGTCTTGAAGCTTTACATTTTCAGCTAAGGCTAATTGAATGAGACAGTGATACATTGCACGCTGAAACCAGATCAATCACTGCATGAGTCAAAATAGAAGCATCGATGACACCCAGAACAAGAGCTTGGGAAATGTGATATTTACATCAAAATATTCTACATTTTTGTCTCATGGCTTTAAAACCTAATTTTAAAAATGCCTTGATGCATTGCATAACAAATTTCTCCCTGCTTATCCGTCTGTATTGGTGTGCTTGCATTTGGACAATGAAACTGAGTCGTAAAATCAGATTTAGTAATAATGGGGTATGTTCTACACAGTTAAGCAGCCTAACTTACAGAAGAGGTAAAAGAGAAAAAATCACACTGGGTAAGCTCGTTATTTTCTGCAGGAGACAGATGTATGACAGCGGGGTGGATATAAAGGTGGAGGAGAGTTTACTGCCATATTCAGTACTTCTGTCTTTTCCACCTTCCTTCACTTTAAATATTTACCTGGATGCTGTTTCCAACTCTTAGACAGCTTCCAGGCAAAACTTTTTGTAAGTATTCACTTATGCTAACTATATTTGCATGGAAAATAAGGGAATGTTCCTTCCAAAATGATTAACTAAGAGTGAAGACTTAGTTTTATGTTTGTGATCCAAGTACCATAAGAACAACAGAGAGTCTTAATAGGTGTTTTCGGGTATGCAAACTCTCAGCTCAGTACCTAAATCCCTTGTGAAGTCAGTGGGCTTTGTTTTCCTGTCAGTACATAAAGTGCAGCACTGCGGACAAAGCTCTCCTGCGGGGGCACAAAGCACTGAGTGCCGTCGTTCCATCATTTCCACGCCACACAGGGATACCGGCAGCCCGCATTCAGCAGCGGCACCCAAAAACATCCACAGCTTCTCCAGTGGCATCTCACCTCTTCTTTCTTGGCTGTCTCGACTGATGGCACCTCCAGAAGTGGAGCCCCAACACTGAAGAACCTACGCACTTTATGGATCAGTGTGCCAGAGGTTTTTGGGATATATATATTTTTTGGAAGCCTGACAAATGCATCTCTGGTTTCAGTGAAAGACTGGGATAATATAAATAAGCAGTCACTCTGTTCCAAGAGGAGCTTTTTGTAATATTCTTATTTTATTGTAATTACCTTATTGTTTTCATATTATGAGCTACTTGTAGAAAAATACAGGAAACACGACTGCGATACAATCCTTTAATCAGGAATAGCTTTGTTCCAGTCTTCATTTCCATTCGGTGTTGAAACCTCGCCTAACAAGAACACAACCAGACCTTGAATTTAGATGTAATACAGTGTTAATACTGTAGTATCACATAGCATTTTATCTCCGGACATGAGAACTTCTGTAAGAGAACCTTTTAAAAAGTGCATAGGGGTTATTTTGTCCACAAGGCTGTTTTCAAGTAAATCTCACTACGAAGTAGTGCTTCTCAAAAGTACATAAACTTCTTCAAGAGAGCCACTTAAAAATCTTTTAACCTGAATCAGCTGGGGAATTTGTATTATCATATATATTAAATCTTGTCTTTTCTCTTTCTCTTTTTTTTCCCTTCTGCTCACAGATTATGCCAGAATGCATTTACTACATCACTGTTAAAGCATGTGAGCTTTTTAAGGAAAAAAAACCATTTTTTTTAATACGTAAATGGATTTAATACACCAGTTATTTGTCTTATCTCTACGTATAATCCAGTGCTGCAAATCACTTTATTACTGCTTTCAAATCTACCCCACACACACCTTATTTTGACCTATTCAGCAGCCGAATGTTTATGTTTTTGCATTAAAGACTGTTGTTTTTTTTTAAGCTGAACTGTTTTAACAAAAAGCATTTGCCCAAGAAAGCTAAAAGACTGCTCCCAAGCTGCTCGAAAGCAGAATGCAGCCGCATACAGCAAGCAACGGCAATTCGTTTGCTTGTTCCTGGTCCCTTTCTTAGCTGGGAAAGCAGTATCCTTGATAGGTTCGGATTCAAAGGATATTTTTGCTACAAAGATTGTGGATGTGAAATTATTGCTTAAACAGCATTTCCAAAAATGAAAACAAGTTTTATGATTCAGCTTTTACGACTTAAAACAGGGTGGTATTAAAACGCAACTTTTAGCTCGTGGCTCGAATTAGAACTGAATAAAAGGCAGTTGTTTTCATAATGAAATTATTATTTTAAGAAGGATTTCCTTGTTTGCAGGCACATACATATTCATGTATTAATGTGAACTAAGCCGAACCCCAGATAAAAGGCATACCTCAGTGAGTGCGTTAGGGCCCGATCCAAATTTTATCAAAGTTAGTGGGAGCCTTTCTCATTTCAAACCAGATTTTGCAATCCATATTCACACGACCCTCTGGGGGATCCCTCAAGCTGACATGGTTTTACATGACTTGGCCCCAAATGTCTGCTGCAGTTTCTAACAACCCAGTACAGGGCTGCAGTAGGAAATCATTTAGTCTAATTTAAGGAAATCACTGCATTTTTATTTTCATATCATTTTGTTCCTGTGCATCCATTTACTCTTTTCTGAAGGCACACTGTAATGCTTTCAGCATAAAGACTGAAGTATTACAAATGCTGCCTGGAACAGCCTCAGCAGACGTGTTTGTTCCACATCCCCTTCTGCAATATTTCCTTTGGTGGATTTCCTCTGCTGCTGGAAGCGAGCTGTCTAGCTTTCTGCAACACAATTACGGAGAAGAATTTCCTACATTTCGCTGCACAGGATGAGGTGATTTTGGAAGTTATCACGACCTGAACCACACATGCACAAAACATAGCAGCAGCAGAGTAAAAAAACCAACATGCCCGTCAGCCCCAATGTGTCCATCATAGAATCATAGAATCATAGAATGGCCTGGGTTGAAAAGGACCGTAATGATCATTTAGTTTCAACCCCCCTGCTATGCGCAGGGTTGCCAACCACTAGACCAGGCTGCCCAGAGCCACATCCAGCCTGGCCTTGAATGCCTCCAGGGATGGGGCATCCACAACCTCCTTGGGCAACCTGCTCCAGTGTGTCACCACCCTCTGAGTGAAAAACTTCCTCCTAAATCAACCCCAATGCATCCATCAGCCCCAGTGTGCCCATCAACCCCAGTGTGTCCGTAAGCCCCAACGTGTCCATCAGCTCCAGCGTGTCCATCAGCCCCAATGTTCCCATCAGCCCTGCCAATGGGCACATTGTAGAGAAGGAGAAGCCCGGCCCAGGTGTAGGGCAGAGCCCTGCCATTCTGCCACCAACAAGTGGTGGCACCTCAAGTCAAGGGCAGTGGCAGCATTCAGCCTCAGCTTTATAGTTCTGTACTGAAGTTTGTTTTGTTGCTCCCTAAACACGTGCATATATAATTTTGGTCTTTACTACAGAGAAACTAAACTTGCATGGAGAGATGACACTTTATTATAAACCATTGCATACAACTGCAAGTTGCAAAAGCCAACTGGGTATTACAGGAAGATGCAGTCAGTTCCTCAGTCGTTCATTTAGAGATGTGGTCACAGGAGGTTTTTCCTTGTATAATGTTAGTTTTGACGACCGGTTGTGGGATTGTTTTGGTGTGGTAGCACTTTTAAGAGCACTTAAACAGTGAGGTGAATATGAACAAAGTCTTGTTTTCTGTAACGGTTTTGAGATCATTTATTTTCATTTACGAGGTGTTTGGACTTTTCTTTCCATGGGGATGCTGGAAATTCTTAAGAAAAAAAGATGCAGGCAATTCAAAAGCTGGCTGTTTACTACTGCTGTGTGTGGTTACCCATATTCACAACAGTCTTTCAGCATCATCTGTCTGTGATCACATTTTTATTTGAAAGAGAACAGTTGTCATGTTTGCTCTGTGATTTACATTATTTAAACAAGCAGGGGGTAAAGGAATTTGAAGCAGCTCATTCAATAGCATGACTAAGATGTATGACAACTTATTATAAAGCGTTCACCATTATAAGGCAGTAAGGCACACACAAAAACAAAGAATAACTCTTTTGCTCTGAAATAGCCTGGTGAAAGGATGCTGCCTCCTGGTGATTTATAGGCATATGAGCTTCCACGACAATTACATCTTAAGTATTTTGCCCTCAGAAGGCAGCCGGGTCTGAGAGCCGTGCTCAGCCTGCAGGGATGTGTGCACCTCACCCGGTGCCCACTGACCACTGGGCGCTGCTTCCGAGGGTTTCCCCAAGTTTCCTTCCTCGGACAGGTTGTGGCTGGAGGGCTTTGGGCTGCAGCAGCACAGAGCCCAGCACCGATGCTGTGCAGTGGGGAGAGGGAGCCGTTCTCACAGTGATTTTCTCTTCTCCACAGGATTTCCTTCAAGGGGACTGTACCAAAGCCAGGCAAAAGCTGAACTGGAAGCCCAGAGTCACATTTGATGTGAGTGGGGAGCTTTGTGCCTACCAGGGGTTCATGTCCTCCAGGAGCCACCCGGGGTGGGGGGCTTGGCATGGTCAGTGACCACCCTGGACTGTTGTTGCTTGGATGGCAGCAGCCACTTCAGCAGCATGTGTGACTGTTCACCCACCCTGGGAAAGGAGTGTGTGCTCATGGAGGGAACCAAGGGAGGGCACGAATAGGGGAGTACACAAGCAAGCACTGGAGTAGCCACGTCTCCTCCCCATCCCGCGGTGGGCCGGGGGCTCATCATGCTGCAGGGTTCATCCCTGACTCCAAGGTCCTCACCTGCCTTTCTCCTTCACAGGAGCTAGTGAGGGAAATGGTGGACGCCGACGTGGAGCTCATGAGGAGCAACCCCAATGCCTGAGCCCAGCGGGACCCGGCCAAGGCACAGCTACACAGGGGCCATGCTGGGGGCCACCCCCAGACCCAGTGGCTCTGTGCTAGCAGCCTGCGTGTACAAGACCGGTTTTGTCCCTCCTCCATTCCCCCAGTGCCTCAGGCCCCACACATCGGGGGCAGCCCCGCTCCTCCACCCAGGCCACCTCTGGTGCCTGCTGCACTACTGTACCTAGAGGAGCCATTGGCCGGCAAGCCCACCGACTTACTTTTTAATTAAAACTTGTCTTTCTATTACCTAATGCGACCTCCAGCACGTTTTTAGTACTTTCTCCCATCTGAATGCCAGTACCCCCCAGCAACGGCAGCAGCACACCCCCGGTGCTGTGTGTGCCCTCCGGCCTCTGCTCCACCGCTTCCCCCTGCCTTCCTCTTCTGAGCACTCCTTGTCTTCCCTTCCTGCAGCTTCCCTCCACACCAGCGACCCATTTCCAGCACTTGAACTCTGTAAAAATTCAGATAACTCGATCTAACTTGCAGTGAAATTGCCTTTTGACCATGCCAAATTAATTCCTAATTGCTGGAATTGCTTTCAGATCAGGCAGAGGGGGTTTGCACACACGCTTCAGATCTTCATTGCAGGGTGTGAGGGGTCACAGAGAGCCTTTTAGTCCTTCCCAGCCCCTCCTTCCCGAAGTACCTTCCCAGCCCTGGGGTTTGGGTGCTTTTTTCTCCCTTTTTTTTTTCCCCCCAGAATCATCTCATTCCCCACCCACTTTCTTCCTGCGTACTATGATTAAACCTCAGACTGGAGCTTGAACCATCTCAAAAGATGGCTTAAGAAATAAAAAAAAATAAAAAATAAAAAATAAAATAAAAAGAAGCATTAAAAAAAAAAAAGCAACTTCAAGGTGAGTAAATATTTTTGCACTCTTCATGCCAAGGTGCCCGGGTTATCCAGAGGTCGCCAAGCCCATCCATTTCCCGTTGGTTTGGGATCTTCCACCACTGATCGCGGCCATCGCTTCAGCCGGGTGCCCCAAACACAAGCGGGGCCGTCCTGCAGCCGACCAGAGGGAACTCTCATGGGGGAGTTGTGCTTGGTGCTGGATGGTGCACCATCGTGCAGAAGATGGGGGGGGCATGATGGGGGCTGCAGAGAGAGAGGGCTCTTTGTGCACTCCGGCAGCTGCCAGAGATGCGGTGGAAAACGTGTAGGGTGCTGTGGGGCACAGGGAAAGGAGACTACTGCGGCACAGCCCATTGGGGCCACTTTGTGCAGGTGAGCAGAGTGCAAGCCCAGGGTTGTGGGGCTGCAGGAGTGGAGGGAGAGAGAGAGGTGGGAGCTGCCCTGCTCCACTCACCCCGAGCCACAGCCCCCGTGCAAAGGGCTGTTGCTGGCACATCTCTACGGCACAATAATAATTAATAATCATCATCATTTAAAGGAAAAAAAGGAACAAGATAACCCTAAAGCACTTTCCTGACGACGTATTTCTGGGAACTACATTTGCATACAGCGATGCCCTGGGATGTTCGCAGTAATATCGGCTTGCAGCCCTCCTGTGTGTCGCCGGTGCCCCTTCGCCCTCGGTGTTGTTCTCTGCTCGCCCCAACCGCGCTGCGTTAGAGCCAGGAGGTGCTGTTCAGCCTTTGTGTTGGGGGCAAGGAGGAGCGGCAGGCAAAACGGGTCCTAAACCAAAGGCTCCCTCAGGGCGATTTACAGTTCCTCTGCCAGCCGCGCTCTTTGCAATGACCGCGGGATCGTGTTTTAAAAACGGAACAAAACAAAGTAAAATAAAACAAAAGTAAAATAAAATAAAATAAAATAAAATAAAATAAAATAAAATAAAATAAAATAAAATAAAATAAAATAAAATAATGAAAAATAAAATCCAAACGCACGGTGACATAAGCAGACGATCCCTCCATACGGAATTAATGCACCGCTGACAGACCCACGTTCCCAACACCCGTTCAGTGGCCACGCCGGGCGCAGCGCAGCCCCATCCCTCCCTCCCGCACATCGTCGCTCCGACCGCGCCATCGGGCGCACCGCGGCCCCTCGCAGTTCCGAGGGCCGCTCGGGCGGCACAGAGTTGAGCGCCCGGAGCCGCTCCCACGGGCGGCAGCGAACCGAGCCGGGCCGAGGGAGTGCTGCCGCAAAGCAAACCAAAATCAAGCAAACAAAAAAGCCTTTCTTCTCTTTTTTTCCTTTTCCTCTTTTTTTTTCCCCCTTTCTTCTTCTTTTATTTTTTTCTTTTTTCTTCTTTCTTTTTCCTTTTCCCCCCTTTTTTCTTTTTCCCCCCTTTTTTTCCTTTTTTTCACTTTTTTTTTTCTTTTTTTTTTTTTTTTTTTTTTTTTTTTTTTTTTTTTTTTTTTTTTTTT
>JACDJE010000067.1:1896249-1989817 GCA_016647715.1 Pavo muticus | reverse complement strand
GGCGGCGGCGGGGGGCAGCAGGCCGGCGCCCAGCTCGGCCGCCTGCGGGGAGCCCCGCAGCGAGGTCATGATGTTGTCCACGCTGAAGCCCGGCCCGTGGTGGTGCGGAGGGGGGGGAGGAGGAGGAGGTGGAGGAGGAGGGGGCGGCGGCTCGGGGCCCTCCATGCCGAGGGAGCGGGCGGCGGGGAGCGCGCCTCCGCGGGGGCTGCCGCCGCTCGAGAGGCTGCTGCTGCTGTCGGGGCTCTCGATCTTGGGCACGGCGCCCAGCGGCGGCGCGGCGCCCGGCGGGGACACGGCCTGCGGCGGGGAGGCCGTGCCGTTCTCCGTCTTGATGTCCTGGATGCGCACCGGCGGCGGAGCGGCCCCGGCCGCGGGAGGGCCCCCGCCCTCGGGCTCGGCGCCGGTGGCGGCGGTGGGCGGCGGGCGCGGCGGCGGCGGGGCATGGTCCTTGAGGTGCAGGCGGTCCTTCTCCTCCTTGTCCTTGACGGCGTCCTTCTTCTTGAAGCGGCGGCGGCGGCGCAGGAAGCTGCCGTTCTCGAACATGTTGTAGGAGTCGGGGTCCAGCGTCCAGTAGCTGCCCTTGCCGGGCTTCTTGTCGTCGCGGGGCACCTTGACGAAGCACTCGTTGAGGGACAGGTTGTGGCGGATGGAGTTCTGCCAGCCCTGCTTGTTGTCCCGGTAGAAGGGGAAGCGCTCCATGATGAACTGGTAGATCCCGTTGAGGGTGATCTTCTTATCGGGCGCGTTCTGGATGGCCATGGTGATGAGCGCGATGTAGCTGTAGGGCGGCTTCACCATATCCTTGGGCTGCGGCGGCGCCGTGTAGGGCCCGTAGGCGCGGGCCATGCCGGCGGGGTACTGCTCGTGGGCCGGGTGCGAGTACACGCTCATGGGGGCCGGCATGGCCGCGTAGCCCCCGCCGGCCGCCGCCGCCGCTGCTCGGTAGTAGCTCTGCTCCCCGCCGAGGTACGGCACCACGCCCAGGGAGTTGGGGCTGGACACGGAGTAGCGCGCCTGCATGGCCGCCCGGCAGCCGTCCCCCTCCCTCCCTCCCGCCGCGGCGAGCAGCGCGGCCCNTTTTTTTCTTTCCCGACTGGAGGAAATTCGGCTATTTTCAGAGCTAATGGCTCTAAACGCGTCGGTTTTCCTGCGTTCTCCCCAGCGGCGGCGGCGAAGGGAGGAGGGGGGGATTCCCGTTGGGCGCTCGTTGTTGGCGGTGTCACTCCGCTGCGCGCAGCCCCGACCCCCGGTGCAGGTAGGGGCGCTCCCAGGCGGCCCCACGCACCGCTCCGCTCTGCCCACCCAGAGCGCTCCGAGCTGCGCTGACGGAGGGGGCAGAAAACTGCCGACCGCCCCATTCCCACGCAGCTCGCGGGCCGCCAGCCGGGGCCTCCTTTCCTCCCCTTCCCCACGCTTTCTAATATCTCTTATTTTTGCCGCACGCCCGTATCGAGCAAGGTTACAAGCCGAGCGAGCCGCGGGCGGCTTTTGGTGCCGAGGGGAGTCTCTGCCCCGCACGCCGCCCGCACCCCGGGGCCGCTCGCGGGGCCTTTGCCCGGTGCGGAGCTGCGGCCGCCCCGACACAGAGCCGCTCCCCCCTCCGCTGCGGCCATTGTTCCGCGCTTGATAAAAAACAATCGCTCGTTAACCCCCGCCCTCCCCCCGGCGGCGGTGCGCTGGGAACGGCGGCATCGCCTCCCCTGACCCCCGTCTCCTTTTCTGTCTTTCTGTCCCCTGAAAAATGATTCCGCGCGCTCTGATTGAATTTTATTCCTTCCTGACCTGGCCCGGTTTTATTGCATGGACACCATCAATCTTGACCTAACACGACGTTTGTTTATGGCTTTGGAAAGAAGCGAATGGCTTTATGAGCGCCGCCGTCATGAAGTCGGGAGGGCTCCGCGCACCACGGCACCGCACCACCTTCGGGGAGGACGCGCCGTCGGGCAGGAAAGGGAGAGGGGGAAATAAGAGGGGAAAAAAAAAACCACAAAACCCACACGGGAAGGGCGAGCGGGATCCTCCGGCCCGTGGGCTCGGGTCGAGGTCCGGCGGACTAAAACTCGCGCAACCTGCTCTGCGCGCTGCCCCGCTGTGCTCCTCTGCGCGCCACCTGCGCGCCCGCGCAGCGACCACTCGACCTCAGGCGCTCCGACGGCACCGTCGCTGCCCCTGCCCTCTGCTGCGCGCCTCGCAGTCCTTCCAAAAAACCGCGCATAACAAAAAACCGAGCCGTCGGGCAACCGAGGGGGAACGGAGTGACTGCGCCGACATTTAAATGACTTCGCACTGATATTAATTGAAAGTTAACGTTCAATCAGCGGTTATTCCCGAAATCGGTGATTTCTGGCAGAGGATGCGGGAGCATCCGTCCCCACGGGGCGCGCAGGTCGGTCTTCTACTACCGACGCGCGGGTCCGGCGCTCCGCTCCTGCTCACGCCGTGAGGACGACACAGGAAACCCTGCGCATCGTTACCTCGCGGTCCTCTTCACGTGGGCCCCGGCCCGTCGCCGCCGCTGCCCCCTGCGCTCAACAAAAGCCCCCGGCAGCTCAAATCCAACCGTGCTCGCCTCAGCCCCCCGTTTTGTGGGGACACACACAGAGAGCAGCGTGCTGCCGGAGTGCAGCCCAGAGGTCACCCATCACGCCACGGAGCTGCGCTCTATTTTGAAAATACGGCCGTGCTCACCTCTGGGCTCTTTCCATGAGATTTCAGAAAGGGCCCCGCTTTCGTAAAACGCACGTTTGGTAACACTCCCCGTAAGGCCTCCAGCCGCGACACGAACAGTTGCACCGCGTTCTCCCTTTGACCGGGGCCGCGGAGGTGGGGAAGGGTTTTAAATCCACATCTTTTCTGCAGTGCGCTTCCCCATTGCTTTTGGTTGTGACCTTTGCGGAACATAATGCAAACTGTCACTCACTTTAGGAAGAAATTCTATGGAGAAAACTCGGGCAGAGGGAAGAATATTCCTCTTCTGCCCGGGGGGGAATTCAGACCTCACACTCCCTCAATTTCGGTGACAGATAATTAAACACAAATAAGAAACCACCGCGGCCGGCCAAACGGAGCGGTCCCGCAACTTAACAACAACAGTTTTCAGGCGAGATTTTTTTCTTCCCTTGGACAACAAGCAAGGCGATAGCTTTGAGATCCGGCTCAGGCTGAAACACAGCGTGGAGCTGCGCGCTGCCCCCTCACCAGCGGAGTGCCCCCGCGGCAGAACAGGGCCGAGCAGCCCCGTCCCTCTGCCCGGCGCCAAGGGGTTTCGTGGGGAGATGCGCGCTGCGCGCAGGGTCGGACGGTGACTCCGTGGTGATGGGGCAGGCCCGGCTCTGCGGGGAGACCCACGCAGAACCCGCGCAGCGCCNGCTTTAGACTAAAAAGAGAGGGAGGGAAAAAAAAGAGAGAGAGGGAGAAAGAGAGACGGGAAAAGAGCTCCCGCGCAGCGCCGGCAGCCGCGGCTCTCGGCTACGGCCACACACGCCGAGCCCGGGACTTGCGCGGGGCCCCGTCGCCTGCACGCATTTTGCGCGCATTTTGCGCGGGGGGAGCGCCAAGGCCGCGTGAGCGCCCACCCGTGCGCCGTACGAGCGCGGACAGGTCCGTGCGTTTCACCGATGCACACGCACACACGGAGCTCTCCGCCACGCGTGTTTCTCCCCCTCCCCTCAATTTATTGTTATTATGTTCTCTGCTCGCCCCCCGCCTTCCCTCAGTTTGTTATTATTTTCTCTGCTCACCCCCTCCCGCTGGCCTTCCCCCCCTTCCCGCGCCCCGGATCCTCTCCCTCGCCCCACGCCCGTGGGCACGGAGGGGACACTCGCGTGGCGCGCGGACGCGGTGCGGTGCGCGGCTCTGCGCTCCCAGGCCCTGCGCGGAGCCCGGGGTGCGGCGTTTGTGCCCCACTGCGGTGCCGCTCCCTCTCCGTGCTGTGGGGCTGTGCGGTGCGTCAGGTGTGTGTCACGGGAACGAAAAGAAATAGGCGCGGGAAAGGGGATGCTCCTGATATCGTTTGGCCGGACCCCGTGGCTAGAATTGATTCGTATTGTTGCTGCCTTTGTTTAAACGTCTGAGAGCGTACATGGGCTGTAACGGGATGCTGGGAATAACTCTTCAACGGGAGCGCAGAGGCAGCGAGGGGTGAGGGCTCGGTTCGTTCTTTTCCAGCATCTCCCACCCCTCAGTCGTTGCTTCATCGGAGCGAAGAGGATTTCATTTTCGCCGTTTAAACCCGGGAGAGCTGCGTCCGTGTCCTGCGGGGCAAGTCTCGGCAGCCCCGCGGGGACCCAAACCCCATCCCCCTGCCCTGGGCCCTGCCCCCTGCCAGCCGGGATCCCGCTGGCGTTCGGAACCGGTCGGCCGGAGGAAGGAGCCGAAATCTGTTTTGAGGGGCGGCATATGTGGGGGGAAAGGCGTTGAGTGCACGTTGGTGCGAGGCATCGCCCACCCGAGCGTGTGACAGCGCCCGTCGGGCCGAGGACCCCGGGGCTCCCCCGGTTCCGAGCCCCTTTCACAGCCTTTCGCTGTGGGGACACATCCTTCGCTCGGTTCGTTCCCCACTCAGCTCAGAGCCGTTGGTTATTCAATAGACACACGCGTGCTTTCAGTGCGGTGCAAGAAACCGAAGAAGTAATTTATTCGGGCTGATATCTGCTCCTTTTCATATTCAAACGTCGCGGGTCTCCTCTTGGTAATAAATGTCAGCGCCGTAATGGGGAATACCCGGTCCCACACAGCCGTTGTGTTTCACCGTCTGCAGTTGTTCACCTGCTGCTGCCCCACTGCGCGTTTCCCCCCTTCTTTCACAACTGCAAAACGAATAAATGTGCGAGCACTGCGCTGTCTATCCATCCCACCACTTGGTATTTTCAAAAACCGCGTGTCCGTCTAAACACTTGATATTTTCAAAAACTCTCTCTTGTTTTGCTGAGGAAAAGAAAAAGAAAAGGCAGAAGGAAAGGGGGGGAATAAAGGAACGTGTCAGCTCCCGGGCCGTGCGGTGTTCCCACGGCGCTACCGCGGACACAGCCGTTCCCATTCGCTGCGCGCTCACTGCGCGAAGGACCCGACGCTGCGCTGGGCTGTGCCAACACCCGGAGGTTTCAGCACAGGGAAGAAGGGAAGGAGGGCATTAATCCGGCGTGGTTTGCATTCAACTCGTTTTGCAATAGCCCCTCTGATTCTATACTTGTGAACTGACGCGATTGCCGCTGCGTGCTAAGCTACATACCTCGCAGCAGTGCGACTCTGGTTTCTGCATGCGAGGCACAAAAGTCACCATTGTGAGGAGCGAGAGTGGCATGTTCGTACGGTGATATTTGGTGCGAGGGCGGCAGGAAGGGCGCTTTTCCCACCGCTTTCTCGGGATACCACCCAGAAAGAGGTCTCGGCGCTGGGCTTTCGCCTCCCCGAAGGGCTCCAGCAGCGCACCCAACGCGGCCTCCGGCTGCCGGCATCGCTCGGTGCCCCACACGGAGCGGCCCCGAGGAGTGGGGCTGGAGCCGGAGGGGCCGGGGCCGGGCTCGGGGACCCCGCCGGGCAGCGTCGGGCCGAGGCAGCCGCGCCGCGGGGCTCGGCGCGTGTGTGGCCGCTGGCGGCCGTATTTACGGAGATGTCAGTAAGAAGGATGGCAGCGGGGCGCTGGGCGGAGGGGCCGCCGTCTGACCTGGGCAAGGCCAGGTGGGCCCCCCCGGCTCGCTCTGGGAGACCCGGGGGTGACCCGCCCGCCGGCCCCGGGCTGTTTGTGTTTAGACGGAGTCAGAGCTGCGTTTCTCTCTCTTTCTTTTGGCTCCAACATCACAGCGGCTGCCCTGCAGCTCCGAGCCCAGCCACCCAGCCCGGCTCTTCGCATCTCAGGATGCGGCTTTCCGCGTTCCGCAAACGGAGGGCAGGGAGAGCAGCTCACATCTTTTCGGGGAGGGGGAGCAGGGAGAGAGGCGATCCCCCCAAAATCTGTGCTCTGCTCTATGCCAGACCCACCCGCTCCCAGCCACCGGTGTGGCAGCGCGGTACTTCTGCCCTCGCAGTGCTGCGCGGCCCGAGTTCAGGGGCTGTGCGCGCGTGTTTTGTATTTTATTTGTGCTTGCGTTTGTGTTCGTTTTTTTTGTTGTTTCTATCAGCGTGGGTTAACGACTTCACAGCTGAGCCGGAGCACTCTTCCAATTCCGGGTGGCTTTTGTCTGAAGACATAAACAACTCAATACGAAAATGAGCTCTCCATCCCTCCGGCATCCTTTAGGCTCACGTTCTCGAATGGGAAATAAATTGCCCTTCGCCGTAAATGCCGCAGCGGTCATCGGCTTCGCGTATTTCACGAGCGCAACGCCTTCGTTTCACCTTTGGTGTCTAAAGGCGAATTTTGCATTTAATTCCCAAGGCAGAGCCGGGGCCGTGGATCGGTCGGAGCCCGCGAGGTTCCTCGTCCCGTCCGTGTGACACAGAGGTGTCGCGGCACCAGGAGCTCAAGCAAAACCGCGCTGCGAGGAACTGCTCGTGTTCTTTCTGCAGTTGGGGCAGAGCGGTGCCACACAGAAAACGCAGAGAACAAACCGACCCGCAACTGCATAAACCCCTTTAATTTAATGTGTCCTCCAGCATCTCACGGGAAAAAACAGCGTTTGGGGGCTGAGGGCGTGGGGGGTTAAAAGCTCTCTCCTAAAACGACAAAGAGACAGCCAGACATGGATTTGATTTGATTTGATTTTTTCTTTTTTCTTTCCAAGGTCCCTCGTCCCTTTTGTGTTCCTTTTCCTCCCTTGTTTCCTTCCTTTCTCCGGGAGGGGCGGCGAGGCTGGAGCGGGGCTGAGCCCACCGGCTTCTCTGCGACCGCACAGATGGAGCCTCGCGGGCGGCGGAGCGGGGAGCGAGCGGGAGCCTCCTGCTCCATCCCCACCTACTGCCATGCATGCGGGAGGAGAGAGACCGATTTGTAGAAAGGATTTATTTACGCTAGAACGAAGCGGCAGTTCCTCTCTGGGCAGCGATAAGCGCTTGGCGATTTATCACGCACCCGATAGCGATCAGCCCCCGCGCACATCACTCCCTTCTCTAGCGCATTCCGAGAGCTGAGCGCAGGAATGAGTTTGCGGGAGGGCTGCGCTGCCCCGCGGCGGGCAGGTGTGGGGCAATGGCTTCTCCGCGCCCGCGCAGCTCCCGCGCCGCACCCGCCGGCCACCTGCGCGACACCGGGCGCTGCGCGGGCCGCGGGCGCCCCCTACAGGTCGCTCCGCGCCGCTCCGCGCACCTGCCGGGGCCCCGGGAGCCCCGCGCAGTGCCGGGTCTGTGCGGTGCGCGGCAGCGCGGTGCCAGCTCCGCCGGGGCCGCTATTTCTCCGGCCGTGCCAAGGAATGTCTTTATGGGTTGCCAGGCTTGCCCGTAAAACCTGCGAATGAAACAGTGCCGGTTTCCAGGAAAAGCACTCCTGTTGTTTTTTTTTAAGCTGCCCCTTGCCGTCTCGTTACTGCCGTGCTCGGCCTCCGACGAACGGCTCCATAAAGCTGCCCGTAAACCCGGAGCACAGGCTTTTGCACCTCCGTATGGCTGCACAGAGGTGCGAATGCGCACACACACAGCTTGATGAGTGTGCGGTTTTCGGAGTGTTATGAGGCATTGACATACACTAAGCACAAATGCACCAAGGAGCTCTATCTTCCGTTAGGGCTCTAGGAGCAAAGGCAGTGCAGGTTGTAAGGCTCTGCTATCTGCATACGTGCTTTTATGAGGCTACAAACGCTCTCTGCACAGTTATTCGTGCTCTGCCAGACTTAACGCGCTACAGCTGTTTGCATGCAGAAAGTAGCGGTGCTACAATGCAATTAGCAGAGAGGGGAAAGAAGGGTTTAAAGAACAGAGCCTTCAGGGTGTAGGCGCTGTTTTCCACAAAGCACAAGGCATGCACAAATTAGTGGGACTTTTAAATAGGACCTAGGGGTTCCACTGGCGCTGACCTCAGATGTTCTCTAGGTCCCATCCAGGCCAGTGGGGCCAAGTCCCTGTCCTGCAGAGCAGCAGAGGCCACAAGCCTCTGTCCTATGCTGAGTGGTTGCGCTAGGAGCGCTTCTCTTGCTGACCACAAGCACGGTTTTTTTAGGAAGGAAGAGACACTTGAGGGATTATTTTAAAAAAAATTATTTAGGTTATCTGTTTAACTTGATAATCCCTCAAGGAGAGGCAGAGATTTTCAGCTGAGGCTTACACTTAGCAGTAATTACATGTGTCTGACTGTGGGGTACCTGTGTGGCTGGCTGGGCACAGAGGCACGTACAGCTCTCCTTCAACACACGTTCTTTGCTCTTGGTTACAGTGGGGACAGCAGAAGGCCTGTGGGGACAGCAGGAGGCCACGGGGACAGCAAGAGGCCTTTGGGGACAGCAGGAAGCTCTGCATGAGATGGCGACCGAAGCTCCTGCAGCCGTCCCTGTGGCAAGAACACCCACAGCAGCAGGTAATGTGCCCCTCCCACAGCAACTGACAGCCAGGAGCAAGAAATGTTCGGGCAGCTTACATCATCGTTTGCCTGTATCATTATCAAGGAGGAACTGAAAGCTGTTTTATGAGGAGCAGACAGACAAGACTAGCTTGAGCTTGAGACATAAAGAACTCAAACCACTAAGATACCTGAAGGCATCCCAATTAAGCGATATTACCATCTCGATCAAGATGCAGTCATTGTTAGTAAGCATCCCTGATTTCTAAGTGAGATATGCCAATGAGACAGATTTCCTGATTAGGTGCACTTAAATTAAGTGGAGAGAACTGTATGGAGGAAATGTGGCAGGGCTCTTGTATGGACCAGCTTCATGGGTACTGTGTCACCTCCAGTGACGCAGAGCTCGGACCGCTAGACCCAAACTCGCAGTGCTGCCCATGCCTGAGGCTGCATGACCATCCCACCTCCACCCTCTGCCTGTGCTCCCAGCACCGGGAGTGCTGCTGCTAGGCATGCCCACAACCACCTGCGTCAGAGCACCTTGCCACCTGTGCTCTGCCAAAGTCCCACTGGATGCTGAGAAGGAGGCAGAGTGGTATCTGAGAGCCTGCGGGGGCTGATCTGATAGATAATGGCTTGGGCTTTGGGATGAATCTGAAAGGAAGGTCCTTATCAGCTCTCTGTGTTTTAGAGGTCAGACCCTCATGATTTTCAGATGGAGAGACTCCAGGTGACATGCTCTGGCAGTAGGGGTGAAGGGCAGGTTGTGGAGGAAGAAAACACAGACAGCAAGTCTTGCTGACACCGGTCCTTCTGAAAACCCCAAGCTGCGCCTGCCATATGAGCTGGGTGAAGAAAGAAGGGCCCTATGCTTAAGTCCAGTGCTGCTGTTTGGGGTACCTCCCAAACTGCTCTTCTGGTAGGAGAGCTCTGAAAGGAGCCTGCAGCGGATGGGCCCCTGGGGAGTGGTTTGTGTCTCCTCATGCATCTCTTTTGCTCCAGAGCTCTGCCTCATCTCACATCCCCACGCTGAATAAGGCAAGGAATGCGAGCCCTCCACCACACCTCTAGCTTTCAACGTTTGCCGAGCCTGTTTGTCTATTGTTTTTTTTTTCCCCTGTGACTTTTGCGATTGTAATCTTGGCAAGGTAGGGACTGCCTCCTCTTCTGCGTTGGTACACCGTCTAGCTCCTGGTTGTGCCCAGGATCTTGGGCTGATGTGCTAACAAGGAATAAGCACAATTATTTGGGGGGTACTCTTCGTGGATCCCTCTGAAATGGATTGGGCTGGAAACATACCAGTTCCTTTGGAAGAGAAGGGCTTACGGTAACCACTTGATTAAAATGATCGCTCTCTGCAGGGATGAACACAGGTGTTGCCTTCAGTGATGTTTGTCACAGATTTGCATAAAGTGAATAGCACACCATGTCCCTCTTTCTTCTAAGGTTAGGGGATGGCAGCAGCTGTCTAAACCTCTTTGAAGAAAAAGATGACGCAGAGTTTTCTTGCTGACCTGCAGCAAAGGTGTACTCTTGAGGTGTGCCTGCTTTTCAATTTGCCTGCCTATATAAATTCCAAATGTAGCAGCTTCATGCAGTTACTTTGTTTTTAGAGGTCCCCTCCTAGTGTCTCATCCTGACCTTGTATGGCCACGTGGCATGCAGTAAATCAGTGCAGAAATCCTTCTCTGAATCTCTTCTTTTTCATTTTTCTTTTCAAATTCTGCTTTTCCTTTCAAATGAGGCCAGCTCCTCAAGCCATTAGGCTGAATTGCATCAGCTGTGGCTCTGGCTTGGCGAAATTAAAGGTGAGCACCTGTGCCAGCTCAGCATCAGCACAGTGCATGAGCACGTAGAAGAAGTTAAGTCACTGGAGACTGAACAAGGCTGAAGCCTCAGTGATGCTGTTGGATCAGGTGCATGCTATGTGCTAGGTAGCATCCTTGGGAGGTGGTAGGGAGAGCTGCTTCTTTGGGCAGCTTCAGTGGTGAGATTGGTTTCTTATTCTGTTCAGTTTGAAGACTGACCATTATAAAGTGTGGTGTTTGGTGGCATAGTTGTTGGGTTTTGGGGTTTTTTTCAGAGCTAAGCATATGCATTAAGTCTTCAAAATAATGTTATGTCTTCCAGTATGATTCCCATTGAAGTGAATGGAAATGTCCCTATTAACTTTAAAACACGACTTCCTCCACCTTCTCCTTCTTAATGGACTTAATCAAGCATGTTTAGTGGAAACCTATGAGAGCTGTCTAATGACTGACTTGCTTTGCCCAGGGAAAAATGTAACCATAAACTGAAACATGATGCTGAAAACTAAGGTTAGTAGGAAGTGTTTAGTCTAGTGCTAGATGAATGATGGAAGCATGTATTTGTGAATAGTTTATTTGACAATTGGTGGGGGGGAAAATGACGAAGTTCTCTACTCGTTTGTCTTTGCCTATCTACAAAACCGGCTGAGCAATGTGCAAACAAATTGCTGATATTTATTCAGGAGCAAAGAGGTCAGCTTTTGTCAGAAGCATTTTTAGCGGAGACTTGGACTAGCCCCAGATCAGCTTAATTTTCTCGTGTTCTTTGCATAGTAAACAAAGGAAGTTGTTTTATTAGTTACTAAATCCAGTGTGAATATGAATCTTGCCAGCAATGTTCATGTTCTGTTGCAAATCCCACACCATGAGGACTGCAAATACTGGAGCATGGTCTTCCTGGCCATGGCCAATGTACCAAGATTTGAGTGAGCTCAGCGAGCTGCATCTTATAGGATGTGCCCAACTACAGCCCCTCCTTGGAGGAGCTGCTTGCAGTGCTGTGGATGGCACTATGCACGAGGCTGAATGAGGAGAAGCTATACCACTTGAGAAGGTGTGTTCTGTGATCAGGAAGGCTGCCATCTCCATATATGATGATGCAAACAGTTGCTGATTGCCAGACAGAAGCTGCTCATTAATTATTTTTCCTCTTGGTGAGAGAGGAAATGCAGCCAGATGGCTGAGGCTCTGAAGAGCTGGCTTTATTAGCTTGACCTGACAGCAGCGCAGATGTGTTTTGCTTGGGGACAGAATCTACATTTTACCTTGCAATTTAGTGAGCTTGTCTGCATCACCTCCTACACTTCCTCCTACCTTTCCCTTCCCCAGTGACACACCCAAGCTTCTCTCTCAGTAGTCCTTCATCTGTGCCACCTTTGCACCTTCTGCCATACTACCAAATGAGCTTAAAAATTCTAGAATAAATAGATGTTTTTAGTGATTTTTTTTTTTTAAATGTATTTTTCTACAACAAAAAACGAAGATGTAAGAGCATGGCTCTTCTTGCAAACTGCCTCACTGATCCCAGATTTTGTGCTGTTGCTGTCAGTAGATTAGGCAAGAACTTGCTCCATGGGTTCCCAGATATGTGCCAGGCACCTGTGAGCTCCCTGGGAGCCTGGAGGAGCTGCAGTACTTGAATAACTGTAACCCAGGTCCTCTCCGTCTGCTACCTGCCCACACCTCCTCTGTGCACTATCAGCTGCAGCGATCGCCTCTACTTATCTCCTCTGAGAGGATAAGTGTGGTCTTCAAGCGCTTGCTTCACCTGAGCACTTTATATTTGGGTGGAAATAGCCTGCCACTTTGTGGCTTCAGTTCTATGTGCCCAAGAGTGCAAAAGGAGAAGCAAGGTGGGTCCTCCTGCACAATTGGCATCACTAAGTGGATGTGGTGATGGGCTGTTGGTTGGACTGGATGATCTTAGAGGTATTTTCCAATGTAATGAATCTGATTTGATGCTTTCTCTCAGTTTCCATCACAGAAACTGCCTTGCAGTGAAGGAAATGGGCAATAGTGACCCTTCTCCTTGAGGTGTGAGGCTTGCCTGCAGTGAGGTTCAAACTGCTTGGGACTAGTGGAGGGTGAGGGAGCCCTGGTGAGCTGCTGGGAGTCAGTGCTGCTCCTCCCGGAGCCAGAGGCGTCTCAGGTGATCAGTACGTAGAGCAATAAGCTCTGACAGAGGAGCCCTGGTAAGAGCTCCGTTTAATTTCACTCTGGTATGTAGCACTCCAAGAAAACTCCCCAGCTTGGTCCTTTTCCTTCAAGCACAACTCCTTATCAAGGTTCTTGGCAGCAATTCACTTACAGAAAGGAGCAGCTGTCATGGTATTCCCACATACAAACATGGAAAAACAACCCCTCCCTGCTTTCAGTGCAGCAATGTTATGTAGTAAGAATAATTACAATATTTAACACTTGTATCTGCACTTTTAATCTTCAAAGCACTTAACGAGTGCTAGCTACAGGTAATTGTAGCTGCAGAGTGATGGGGCTGTTTGCAAAAAGGGAAGAACTGTGTGCACCCCTGCTCCAGCAGCCCTGCACACAGGGAGCATGCCAACACAGGCTCGGTGGCAGGGACCTCTTGGGTCCCAGGGATGCTTTTTCCCACTGCATGTAACCACCCTCCTGCCAGAGGTCACTGACTCTGGGTGTGCAGGTGGAGTAGCTCACGTTGAGCTTCCCATCCCATTTCAGTCCCAATGGACTGACTATATGGCCAGCTGTTCTATGTGATCCAGTCGGTCTATATGACTGACTAGACAACCTGGCTTGTTTGGAGTGGAGCTGATGAGGAGGGATGAGTGGTTCAGTGGGCAGAGCTGGGAAAGCAGTGACTCCTGGCAGAAAAAGGTGACAGTGAGAGGCTTGCAGGAGGTATGTATCTGAGAAAGGGAGGAGAGCCCATGCTGATTCCTCCTCCTCCTCTGAGTTTTTCTCCCCATCCTAAGGAACTTGGCATGGACAGTCCCAGTGTAAAAGGTGTTATTTGTTTCCCCGTTATGGAAATGGCTCTTGGCTCACGCTAGAAGGAGTAGCAGCACTGCTCCTGTGTTCTCTCTCTCTTCGCTTTCCTACCAAGTCTGTTTATCTGAAAACATTCAGGTAAAGCTCTCTTTGCTTAGAGTTGGAAATGGGATTGGTGGATGTGAAGTGTGTCATCAGAGAACACAGCTTGCAGGGTGCTGCTGCCTGGACCTGGGGTGCCAGAGAACAGCCCTGCACAGGGCATCCTGGCCATCCAGCTCAGCACCTTGCCTTCACAGGCAACAAGCCTCTGTATTTATTAACCTAGGCCATTCCCAGGCAAATAAATGACGTCTATGTTGGATGAGATGTTTGCGAGAGGTCCCTTCCAGCCTCCTCTATGTGCTGACCGTTCTGTTTAGATAACTTTGAGGCCCATGTACCTTGCAATTTGATTTTAAACAAAGCAAATCCAACTCCAACTGCTGGAACTTTTGTTTTCCCTGGAAATCACACTCTTATCTGTGCAGTATGAGTAACTTCTGCTGTTCTTCCTGCTGTTTAAGAGGAAAAATAAGGTACTACATGCAGTACAGTAATGACAGTACATTAAGAGGAATTGGTTACTCCCAAGTGGTTAGCTTGTGTTCAGCTTTTATTTTAGCTGTTCATGCACGTTATCATTTTTCCCCTTGAGGATTGTTATGGGGGGGGAAAAAGGATTGTGAAACTCTGAGCTAGTTCTCTCTTGTGCTGCAGCTTCATTATTATGTGCATGACTCTGGGAAATAAAACCTTTGCTTTGTGAAAATATACCCCATAACAGTGCTGGTTCTGTCCCTTTGATTTGTGAAGTTCAACCATGTAGCTGGTGGTTAAGAAATGGATGACACTTTTCTTTTAAAGGCCCTCGTTCTGAAATTAATTGATGAGATAAGAATCTTGCTGTTCTCTTAAAAAGAAGAGGGGGCGGGAAGAGGAAACAAAGGCAAAATAGAAACGATAAGCTTTCTAGGCCTTGTTTTTCCAGAGGAAAGCATCCCGTCAGGCTCAATTCCCAGCTTTCCTGAGACATGAAATAAAAAATGGTCTGGAAAGAAACACATGCGCAAACCAACCTCGGAGGTTAACCTTGCAACTCTGGAGTTCCTACTCCTTGCTGAGGCCTCAGACGTTGCTGTTGGCAGGGCTGTGCAAGGGGTCAGCTCCCAGAGCCAGCCACTTCCAGGAGTGGTGCCCGGGAGAAGCTCAGTGCTGGGGAGTTGGGGCTGCTGCCGGCACTGCTTTGCAGGGCCTGGAAAATAACCTGAAATCCTCTCCCTTCCTCAAGTAGTTCCAATTAAGTGCAATCAATTGCTCAATCAATCTTTTGCTCTTAATAAAGTCAGTTATCTTTTTCCCTCTTGTTCCCCTCCAGGTTTCTGAACAATTGTTCAGACAGACACAACAACCAGCTTTTGTAAAGGAAGAGTGTAGGCGTTTCCTTTGGCTGTTTTCACTTTCTGCCTATTATGTTATGCTCCGCACCCTCCCCGAATCCTAATCATACAATGAGTGTTCTAGGAGTCCATTTTTTTTTTTTCCATCTAACTGGCATGGATCAAGTACCCTAATTTGATAGCAAAATCATGCCAAAACATTTGAGGTAGGGGGGAGGAGAATAGACGTTTTGTCATCTTTGTGTTGCTGATGAGTCAGACCGTTTAAACTAAGGAAAGGTTTGAAAAAGGGAAGGGAAATGCTCCGCAGCCTTATCTACTCCAACATTAATTTGGGTAGAAGGTAGGAGTGGAGGAAGTCTGAGTAAATCTGTTCCTTATTCAAGTTGTCTGTAGGTGGTTACTGCCGTCTGTGAGATGAAGGGGGATGCATTCAATTGTTGCCCACGGTTGTGACAGTGAGGAAGAGTGCCATATGTGCTTGCCTTGGTTTATAAAAGCTAGCACTGGTTGCAGCTGCACTGCTCTAACCCTGCATTTCCAGGTGGAAGAACACTGCAGCTATGCAAAGCATATTTGTACCTGAGTAAATCCCTCCATAGGGAGGGGTAGTCCTGTTCAGCTTTCCTGGCTTACGAACAAGCTGTCCTGAACTGACATGGTCATGCAACCACAAAGATTGTACATGGGTCAGACTATGTCTGGAGGCAGGGCTGGATGTTCCCCTTCGAAGTGGGTGAGAAGGTTACGGTGAGCGTGTACTGTGTGACTTATGGGAGAAAAAAACAAAAAGGTGCAGTCAGGAGAGGGGTGAGCGACCTGGATGGGAAGAAGAGGCGAAGGGTGTGGTGCTGCAGAAAGTGCCAACAGCACAGCCTTACTTAAACTTTACGTAGGCTTGCCCGCATGTTGATTTTAGTGTAAGGACGGTCAAGTCAGGCCTCTGTGCTTAAAGGACAAGAGAGGGGAAATGTCAAGAAAGTGCAGTTACCTCACTGTGAAAAGCAAACAAACTGAGTTAGTGGGAAACCTGGTATCCTGGGGGAGCTGCTGGAAATCGCATTACGTAAGGGAGTATTTGCACTGCAGCAGCTCTTGCACATGTCACCAAACACAAGCTTAGCCCTGTGCTTGCCCACAGCCCCATGGGCACTGTCTGCTGGTGCATAGAGCAAGTTGTGGAGCCCTGTGCATTGCTACCCGTTTCTGAGAATGCTGGCTTGGAGCTAGCTCAGATGGACTTGCCCTGGTTGCAGTTGCTGCGGTGCAGATGTTCCCTCGGAAGTTTAGAAAAGAGTAAAACCCAGACAAATGTGCTAAAGGTGGTAATGTGGTAATGAGAGGAGAGCGCTAGCTTAGCTGAAGGGCCATTTTCAGCTCTGTTTTTGAGGATAGCTTTGCTGGAAGGCGAGGAGTTGAGGAAAATTTTGCTCATCTTGTTATCCAGCCACTTCACACCCTTGTCACAGTCCCTGGCTGGCTCTGGGGAAGGCAGGTCCTCCAGCACAGCTTAAAGGATGGATCCTGAATAGCAGAGGCTCTGAGGTGCTGTTATGGCGGCAGAGACCTGTTGGGTGCTGAGATTTCTCGTGGGTGCCCCTCTGCTTGGCTTCAGGAGTGGAGAAGCCATGCAGGAGCTGCTCTGCTGATTGCAAGCCAAGAGGCTATCTCCTTGCACTGGGGTGATCCTCCCTTGGCTGGGTCTCCTGGCCTCAGGGCTGTTTGCGTTGTGAGGATGGCACAAAGCAGCCGTACTTCAGGGAAGGATTGGGGCCCAGGCCTTATCTCACTTTGATTATATTAAATAATCTATCTGTCTGCCACGTTATTTACATAACTCTTATTTAAATAGTTTTACATCAGACACACTGAATCATGAGACTGAAAGTCTAGACGATGCTTGCTGGGCTCAGCCTGCCCTTGGCCCTCCCGCGCTGCCATTTTTCTTCTTCCTCCCTCCAGGACTGCCCTGCACAGTGCTCAGTCTGAGGACAGAAGTGGTCCCAGGGGCTCAGGGTGAACAAAACCCAACTAGATGGGTGAAGGGGGAGAAATAGGGGAGCAGGAGGGAGGAATGAGCTGCCTGCCTGATGTTACCAGGTCAGCTCTGGGTACGCCACAGAGCTGAGATCTTTGTCTAGATGAATGTAGGAAAGGGCTTCACCCCTGAGCCTACCCTCCGGGAAGCTGCTGTGGGTGATATTACGCTTCGAGAAGAGCAGAGAGGTATAGGGTTACCGAGTGCTCAGCGGGTTCGTGGGTGAGAGTGAAAGTCGGGAGGGACCAAGCGGAGTAAAGAAGACATTTCTCATCGGAGAGAGAGCCAAGGAAACACGTTTGTTTCCCTAGGTTCTCTCCAAAAAGCACGTTATAAAATATTAATAATTCACAAAAGGCCTGTGTTACAGCACGCTTGACAACCCGTCCGTCCCTCCCGAAGGCACACTCTGTGTCACACGCCCCCCGCTGCCGTGAGCCCCGCCGTGGGGCTTCACCATAGACCGCCTCGGATCGCGATACAGCGGCGCGGCGCCGGGGCGGCGTGGAGCAGCAGCGCCACCCCGCGGCCGCCACGGGCAACGCAGAAACGGGCAGGTATCCCAGGAACCATCTTTTTTTTTCCTTTTTTTTTTTTTCTTCCACCCCCCTTTTTATTTTTATTTTTATTTTTTACTTTTTTCTTTTCCTTATTTATTTATTTATTTATTTATTTATTATTTTTCAACTCAATCTTTGGACTTAAGCCGCTAGCAATCCATGCAATAACTTAGCTTGCTAGTTCAGTGACACCCTGGCAGCAAGGTGAAGCAAAGAAGTGTGCGCTCCTAAATTGAAAAGCAGCAGGATTCAGTGCTGTGCTTTGTACATGCAACTCTATGTGTTTTGTGAAGGGTCACTCTTTCTACTCTACAGGCGCAGAAAATGAGGCATGAGGGACTGCAGCAGGTACTGTAACCAATAGTACCTGCTTTGAACCATAAACTAAAAGAGGGGAGATTTAGGTGAGGTGTTAAGAAGAGATTATTTACTCAGAGTGTGAGGCACTGGCACAGCTGCCAGTGGGTGCCCTGTCCCTGGAGGTTCAAGGCCAGGTTGGATGGGGCCTTGAGCAGCCTGAGCTGCTAATGGCAGCCCTGCCCATGGCACGGGGTTGGAACTGGGTGGGCTTTGAGGTCCTTTCATGCCTAAGCTATTCTAGGATTCCGGGTACACCACAGCAACAGTACAGACAACCTTAAAACCAGGCCTAGCCTCTCAAGGTGAGCTCTCAAAGCACTGATACCTTTGAGATGAGCAGATTCTTCTGCAAAAGATCAAGGAGCCAAGTTAAGACTAATTCAGTGGAGTTAAATCACATTGGCATGCCTATTGGTAGCAAAACTCCTATACATTTCTAAGAGGATGGCCCAGGTTTGCTGTCTCCTGCTCTAGCTGCCAAGCTGTGCTGCCTCCTTTCAGCAACTGGCTGTTGTGAAAGAGGAACTTGCAGCTCTGCAGGGGCTATTTCCCAACAGGGAGGCTCAAAGGGTGGAATTGTTATTGTGGAGACTGAGGAATTACATGCGCGCACACATACACATACACACACCCCATTCTGATTTCTGCAAAAGGAAGTTGTAAGTTCAAAAGTGAGGAGCGGAGCAACTGAGGTGATCCTACCTGAAAGCAGGGCAGGATATGATTGACACCTCTGGGCTGATTCAGCACGCAGGCATGGCATGAGGTGTGTTGAAGTTATTTTAAGGTGCTGCGGCCTGCCTGAGGGCATCACGGAGTTCGGACACCCCGCCAAATAGATGTGACTCCCCAGGGGAGGGGGTGATCTGCTGATAGCCACACCTTCCCCCTTGGCTGCCTGAGAGCAATTATATGTATATATTAAAAAAAAAAGGCTTTCTTGACGAGAAAAATGAATAATTTGTACTGGAGGAACACACTGGTCATTGTTCCTCTTCTGCTGCGTGACTCATCCGGATCAAGCTGTCTGTTTGGTATATCTACTAATGTGGCAACGTGGAAAAGCTAACCCATAAGTGCTTCTTTTGTTTCCTAAAAAACAATCCCTGGGTGCCTTTCGGTATTTTTCAATTTTTCTGAGCCTGCCATGTATTGGAACGAGAAGAGTGCAGGCACTTTCTTGGCAAATCTTCCATAACCTTTTCTGTTCCACCCTTACACAGTGCCTTCTTTTTCTGTGTTTGCAACAGAAGTGCTTTACACCTCTGAAGTGAGAGGAAACCTCGCCATGAGCCTGAAGTCGAGTGCAACATCACGCATCGGACCGTACCAGGTCCAGCATGGAACCCAGCAGTCTGGACCCGAGCGTGACCTGCCCTGACCCCATCCATCACTGCTCAGCAGAGGATGCCAGCTTCACCCCGTGCACCCCCTTCCCCCCCAGCTGCTCTTTTCTGCCCACCCTTGCCCTGAGTGGGCAATTCACCAGTGCATGCGGCCTCCCCCAGCCTCCCACTTGCATAGCTGCCTGTGTCCTGCCCCCTTGGCACAGCTGTATTGCCCTATGTGTGATGCATCTGGGGAGTGTGCTGCCCGCAGAGGAAGGATGACATTCATCCCTTGGNGATCAGCCTCTTTGAAGGGAATAGATGGTAAAAAGACTGCGTGGAGAGCTATGAAGCGCTCATGCATGTTCTCTTTGAGCTTAATGGCATGCTGCTCTCTGAAGTGTTGCATGCATGAGTACAGGGCAGGAAAAAAAGAAAAGAAAAAAAAAAAAAAGGAAAAAGCGCTAAGCCAGGAGAAAGAGGGCAGGGGAACTCGATCCTGCATGAACTGGAGTGCAGCTGCATAGCCTTGAGCACTAATGTGCGTAGTAGCAAAAGTGAGGCCCAAAAGGGGAGCGCTTAACTAAGTGCCTCAGCAGCACTGAGAGATGCTTAAATGCATGTCTCTCCAGACATGCCTGCTGTGAGCCTGGGTGGGAGCATTAAGGGATCCTGAGATTTAGTGCTTTATGGTGAAAAGGACCAAAGCAGTGTTTAATGTGCACCTGCATGCAAGTCCCTGCTGGGACTGGCACGAGGACATTTCTCAGCACGCATAATGCTGCGTGGCCATGGCTTTTCATGGGCCGGTGGATATTTTCTCACTTAGCAAACTCAGTGTTTCTGGAGGGGCTGATAATGTGAATTGCATTAAATAAAAAAACGGATAAATAGAGTAGGACAAACTACAGCCAAATAAGATGCTGGGTAAATGTTTCTTCTGTACCATCAGCGGTAATGGAAAGATGAAAGAGACAAATGTGACCAGATAGCAAATATTATGGAACAAGCATTAGTGATCTCTAATATTTTGCATTTTTTCAAGGTATGAAGGGCAGCTACACACAGATGTAGAAAGAGAGCAAGGAAACACATCAGCTGGGATCTCCTACTCCTACTTACACCAGATCAATGGTGTATCTCAGTGTGGCAGGGTTGAGCATGGAGTACATCCCCAATAGCTGCTGCTTCCTAGTAAGGAGCATCTCTCTAAAAATATTAACCAATAATTATTGCCCAAAACACACAAAAGTATTAACCTCAATAATGAACCCAGAAGCAAATGATGGAAATTTCAAAGAACGTGGCACAACTGAGAATGAGATAAATTTGCTTATGAATTGGAATGAACTGGAATTCTCCCATTCTGTGTTCAAGAAATCCATCTGGGATGCTTAAAGACAGCTGCCACAGACAGCAGGAAGAGTGAACTTCCTTTCCCCAGGCCCAGGGCTCACATGGTCCTTAGCCCAAGGGTGTAATGAAAGCTATGGAAAGTGCACTGACAAACGTGATGATGTGGAAGGTTTCCCTGACTAAGAAACTTTTGACTGTGAATGAGCTCCATGGGGAAGCCCAACTCAGGCTCCACAGAAAATGAGAGGAAAGCCAAGCAAATATGGAAAAGAAGAGGTAAAGAAATAACTAAAGATAGCATCTGAAAGAGGGAGAAAAAATTACAAGTATAAAGTTAAACAGAAGAACCATGAATGAAGACCCGGAATTGAAAGAACCAAGAAGTAACGGTTGCCTTCAAGTACTGTCTTTTTATTTAATTTTTGGTCATTTTAAGTCAAATTATTTAAGGCTGAACAGGCCATCTAGGAAAAATGTGCAGCTTTTTGGGACAGTTTTTGATATTAGCCTATGTTTGGAGTTTAAATTAAGATATTGACATATTTTGTTGGCTCTGTTATTTGGATGCTTGTATTCAACACATTCCTTCAGGCATTGTTTTGTCAGTGGTCATTAGGGTGATGTTTTCATGGTGTGTGTGAGCTAGGGAGGAGGAAGAGGAGAAAGCACAGCTTTCCCTAAATGGGAGTCATGACCAACAAGCTTAGTAGGTCAGAGTTGAGGATTTAANTTTTAGCTTAGCTAAAAACTTATCCCCTAAGTTCTTTCAGATGAGGTATTAATCAGAAGCAGGCTAATATGCAAATAAATATACTACCCCCAATTAGAGAGAAAAAAAAAAGAGGGACTTGAGAGAAGGCACTTATCTCAGCACTGCTTAGGTAGCTGGAGCAGCTGCAAGAGAGCTAATAGCAGGGTTGAAACCAGACTTGCCAGCAATTTCATTCTTGGCCAGACAGTCAATTTTTTCATGCTTTTGTCTGGCTGTCTCTCTGTAGGACTGCACAAGGAGAGCAGTTTTACTTTCTTTCGTTGCTATATGTATATTTTTCTGCTGAATTCATCTATGACTGCCATAATAACTCAGTGGCACTCTGTTTCCAAGGAAGCTTGAGTGACTGAGTAATGAAGATGAATCAGGATTCCAGAAAAAGGGAAAATCCTCCTTTTCCACGCAGTGCAAGCCCAATAACCCGCTTCTGCCAACCCGTCCTTACAAAATAAAAAAGAGGCCTTCATTTGTACCTCCCCGTTTTCCTGTGAGTACAGTGAAAGGATTTTCTGTTGCCTGCTGTCACCCTCGCCTGCGCTCTCTGTGCCCCTTCTGCTGCAGGAAGCGGGCAGAGCGGTGGTTTTTAATAGGAACTCATTTCACATACCTATGTGCCTGTTGGTAGAAGAGGTCACGCTCTCTGCGCTTTGCTCCGGCTGGGATCCTCCTTTGGACAAAGGTGATGTGTCTTAGAGCGCCTTTGGCTTGGCAGGCGCCTTTATGAAAATACCACAAGTTCAGACAATGCTGGTTACGAGGAGCACACGGCGCGTCGTACGTGGGAGGATTGGCGCAGAGTTTCCAGTAAAAATGAAGTGACTTAGAAAGCTCTTCTTCACCCTGGTGCATCCCAGGGAGCATATTTGGTATCTGTGTGTCTGGGGGAGCATGGAGTACGCCGTGTGTTTGGCCATGTCTGACTGAAGGTCTTAGGAATCGCTTAGCTCCTCACTAGCACGCAGCACAGGTTTCAAAGCGTCCCAGGGTATTCTTTTGCATCCAATGAAAGCCTGCCTCAGATTTTAAGCATAGCAGGGGCCAGAGTTTCATCTGCTGTGAATCAAGGGAAGGTGATGGGGCCACACCAGTTTGGGACATCCAAGAGGTTGGCCTTCCACTGTCCCCAGTGCTGCAGTGCAGTGCAGGCAGAAGGCATGAGGACAGTCTGCAGAGCACGATGCTCCCAGTAAGGCAATGAGCTCATGCCATGCAGTTTTGTCAGCCATCTGGGTAAAGTGAGGATGCTGGTGCCGTGAGACAATTTCAGGCTGTTGCCAAAAGCTGTTTTGTGTCTCTTGGAGACTTTGTCTGTCACATTAGAGGCCACTTCTTTCCAGCTCTGCTCCTCGTCAGTAAAAATGAGGCTGCTGCTTATTCCCTCTTTCTCTGGCCTCTGCACATTCAGCAGGAAGGGGAAGACTGCCTCCAGATTTGCTCATTCATTTTATACTACCGCCGAGTTCCAGAAAAGCTCAGGGACTTTCTGTGATCCTGTCAGCAGGTCCTAAGCAGCTGATGGGAGGCTTGGAGAAGAATAATCTCCAAAAGTGGAGGTAGATGGCTTCAGAGGATGGAAGTCACTTTCCTCCTGCTGACTATCCCATCCTGCTCTTAGCAGTCATCCCCTGGGACTCAGTGCCTGGCTGAACCTCTTTGGCTTTTGCTCTCTCACTATGGGCATCTCTGGACTCACTGTTTGACTGTTAGTTGAAAGTGTATGTCCTATTTGTTATGAGGAAAACACAACAGAACTAAGAGGAAAGAATTTTCAGCTTTGTTCCTAAAAATCAATAGCATAAGATTTTAACTTCATAGCCACTTGTGTTCATCCTGCATCTGGGTCAAGTCTCCTCGTTATGTACCTAGTGGAAATGTAATGGAGCTCTGCTCATTTGTGTCAGCTGGCCCAACAGCTTGCCACTTGTTTCTCCTAGACTGACCCATAAAACCCGAAGTGGGTTGGGATTTGACAGCTGGAGAGAACACACTTGACTTCTTGAGGTAGTCTTTCTTCTAATGGTACTCAGCTGACCAAGTTAAAGTACTTGGATTCTCACCTGCCTGTCTGCCTTCTTCTACCAATAAAGAATGTGGAGTGTCCTGACCCTGGAGACTTCCAAGGTGAGGCTGGATCAGGTCCTGGGCAACCTGATCTTGTCCCTGTTCATTGTGGGGGAGTTGGACTAGGTGGCCTTCAGGAGTCCCTTGTAACTGTAAGGATTCTATGATTTTGAGGCTGGAGCTAGGAGTTTGATGCCAAAGATTTTGGAAGGTCTAGCCCTCAGGGAGCTGTGACCTCAGCTTAGATAAGTTGTATGTCTGTGCTCTAATGCCCATCATTTGCTAGTGCTTCTCTCTCTTGTGAGATTGATCTGAGATAAAAACACAGTCACGTTTATGGACTGCTCAGATGTTGAGGTGGCAAGGATGTGTTTATAAAGAGTTGCTTACTTTTGGTGGTATCTTAAGGCTTTGGGTGAATTTTTCTTCAGTACAGTTCCCAAGAGACAGGGCACAAATCTGTGACTCTGAAGACTCATATCTTTTGGTGAAGTCAAACAAAACTCTGAGCAAGGATAAGGGCATAAGTGCTATTTTTATCCATGACACGAGTTCCTTAAGAACTTTGAAAATCTCATTCTATGTCCAAATTAACACTGCGGTGCTTGGTCCACAGCAAAGGGGGCCAGCAGCAAGCAGACAAACCCAGTCTGGGCTATGATTTCACTGAGGTCATGTTAGTCTGAAAAGTGTATGAATATGACTCTGTTTCACATACTAAGTTGTCTTCCAGCACCGCAAGATGTACATTTGTGTTGGAGGATTTCAGTGGCCAGGAGTCCTCTCCCTCTTCCCCTCTCTCCCTCTTCCTCTATTCTTGGCCTCCCACAGGCAGTACAAAGGTGAAGGAGGTGGCTCTGCCTTGAGTGTGGACATGCCCTAGAAGTCTCTGGAGCTCTATTCCAGCTGAAGTTGTTCCCTGACTAAAATCTTGTTTTCTTTTCCACTTTCATTGTGACAATCAGGTGCTGAGGATAAGACTGTGTTTGGAGGTGGCCAGTAACTGTACACTCTTTTTTTGCTGTTGTTCCCTCTGAGTATAGAGTTAAAGGGAATGCATCTATTGCAGTGTATGGGAACTGTTGAATCATGGCCTGAACCTCTGATTAACCAGCTGAGGCAAGCGCTGAGTCAGCCATGGGAGCGCAGGTGAAGGCAACTCACCTGTGTGCCTGGAAGGGGTGGAGCCAGGCTCCACCTCTCCTAGACCCCATTTAAGTGCTGACTGCCACTGAGGAAGGATCTCTTCCTGGAGGTCGCTCCTTGTGGAGTTCCTTTGTGAGCCTACAACACCAGTGAGCACCTTTTCTGTATATTTAACTATTCTTACCAGCCTAACTTCTCTGTATACCTGTTAACCTTACAACCTGTTAACCTTACATGCAGTCAGCTTTGTCTTCTAATGTTTGCTTTTGACACAAGGGATATGCGTTTTATTCCTAAGCTTAGCATCTGCTCTAAAGCTATTGCTCTGTTTTTTGCAACTAGTATTTTCTGCAAAGAGCCGCATCTGTTGCTGTTTTCAACTGCAGTTTGCTACCTACCTTGTGAAGGTCCTTCCCAGTTTTCTGGGAGATACACTTAAGCACTGCAGTCAAAATAGATTGGTTCAGTCAAGCTCTGCAATTTAAACCATTTGACTTCTCTGGTGCAACATGCTAAGGTTGAGATGTGGATAAGACTAGAGGTTGCACTCTGTGAATGGCACAGTGGGAGCTGATATTTGATCAGAATGACCGTAAAGTCAGATACAATTATGAGCCTCTTGTGGTGCAAGTTCTTTGCTGGTAGACAATCCAATGTTGAAAGAATCACTCCTAATTTGCAATGAAGTAAGGAAGATCAGAGCAGTTGTTCTTATCTGCCATATGTGCTGTTCCATATGTAACTCTGCAGGCCTCAGAGGGAAGATTTGCACCCTTAAAATGTTTATTGAAAGCTACATTCAGCAGTGCTTTCCTTCTAAACTTGACTGTGGGTTAGGAAGAAAATTCTGAATGTCATTTGCCAAAGTACGTTATTAAAAATAATGTATTTATACTGAGAAGTATTCATGGGTGAAGCACTCTTGAAGAGTTTGAGCAATCTTCAGAAGTAACCTTAAGACCAAAGAAATTGCGCTGAGGAATGTATTCAAATATATTTTCCTACCTATCACAAGCAGATTGGATGAAGGCAAATACACTGATCTGGCTCAGCACGCTCTGGGAAGATCAAGTGGGAGCAAATACTGAGAATGTATCTTTTTTCCTTCCAACATAAGGGATGCAGTCTGAGCTCTTTTTAGCTTTGTGGCTGCCCCATTCTGGGGCACTGTTGTATCATCAGTCATACTGGAAAAAGATAGATGCTGAGACTGAGGCTCTACTATGTAGTAAATCCAAGCATGCCTGACAGCCTTTCTTGGCCTGGGAACACAACTGTCTTTGCTAGTAAACTGCTACCATGTTCTCTGGTATGAGCAAGGCTCTTTGCCACTGACACTTGCTCTGAACAGTTCTGGGGCCTCATTTGGCAACTGGAACGTGCCAGGGACCATACTCAGTAGGCAGTTTGCTTGCTGCTACCTCGCTTAGGAGACTGGGAGGCTATGCTCTACCAGCTGGCCTGGATGCATGATCTCATGGCAACAATGGCCAAGTTTACTGAAAAAGATATAGCCTGACAGTAATCCGGCATGGGGTGTACATGTGCAGTGCTGAAATTCAGCATGGAGCATGCTAGCTATTTAATGACCTGTGCAGATATGTCAGTTGAACTCCTGGGCTTTCATTATATGCTACCTTGAAGCAGAGAGAGGTGGGACATTGGAGTCAAATTCTACCATGTTGGGTCTTGGGAACTCCCTAATGGGGTATGTGTAGAGTTGGCCCTTGCTAACCTAGGATACTTGTAACTGAGAACAAATCCTGCCTGACTCATGGAATGATGAGAAAGAACTCACTCCGTTGTGATTTTCCTATCTCATTCCTAGTCGTTTTCCTATAGGCAAGGGCAGAGCTGGGGTGCTTTGCTCATGATACGAAGTCAAAGGCTTGACTGTGCCATGCCTTCTGAACCACCTTCAGACAGGTTGCTAAGAATACCTACCTGATGAAACTAAGCTCAAGACTTCTGTCCAAAATGTGCTAGGGCACTTGTTTCATGTGTTGACTTCCATGGCTGCACTCTTTGATCTTGATATATTTTTAAATACTGATCTAGTCAGAGTTGCATTGCTATTTTGTTATGGAACAGAGTATTTTGGAGGCCTGAAGGTAAAGAAAACTGTAGTATTCAGAGGTCTATTTGTTTCCAGGTAGTGCTTGGTTCAGAAAGGGGTGAATGCCTGGGGCAAGTATCTGAGCACAATTTCAAGGAAAGGAGGTGTTGCCATTTCTTTGGTATTGCTGACAAAGGGAGCCAAAGGAGTAAGACCAAGGTGAGCATAGGAGTTGTGATGGGACAGGGAATCTGTGTGAGCCAATAAGAAGAGGCAAGGGCGGTGAACTTGAGACAGAAGCTAGTGTGGTATTGTCATTGTCGTATCTCGCTCTTAACCAAACATTACATGAACTGGAGAACCAGGATGCCAAGCTGAATATGAGAAAGCTATGAGCTGGTAACGAGAAGTAAGAGACAAATAGTACACTGCAGCCAGTGCAAGGAGGCTTTGTGTGCAATTTTTGGTTCAGACATTCATTTGTTGTCTGTTTGGCCTTTGAGCAGGGTGGGATTGTTTCATCTGGAGAAGATGAGGCTCAGGGGAGATCTTATTGCCGTCTACAACTGCCTGAAAGGAGTTTCTAGTGAGGTGGGTGTTGGCCTCTTATCCTGAGTAACTAGCAATAGGACGAGAGGGAGTGGCCTCAAGTTGTGCCAGGAGAGGTTCATGTTGGATATTAGGAAAAAATTCTCCTAAAGAATGGCCAGGCACTGGATTGGGCTGCCCAGAGAGGTAGTAAAGTCACTGTCCCAGGAGATGTTCAAGAAATGTATAGATGTGGTACTCTAAGGAATGTGATTTACTGCGCAGTATTGGTGGTATATGGACAGTTGGACTAGATGAACTTAGAGGTCTTTTCCAACCTTTATCATTCTATGACTCTATGGAACAGGGTCCATTTATGCACACACCTCAGTGATGTGCTAGGTTCACTGCAGCTGGGCAGTGACTCATGACATCTGCAGGTCTCAGGGCTCTTGAAATAATTCACAGAACTGAAGAAAGCTTTTCCTGCAGGGAGGCTTGATCCTGTCCTGCTTGGTCCTGCACCCATGCAGACCAGGCAGAAATCATTATGAATGGCTGTGGACTAATGCTCCTGAGCTATCTTGTCTTACATAACAGCCACTTTTTTTCTAGTTCTCTCTACTTCTTTTGCACATGTCATGTCATTTCACACATAAATTAATCTGGTTTGTAATAAATTATAATTTACATATGGTCCTTAAAACACAATAAAGCAACAGAACTGTGATCAGGATTTGTGATAATTAAATAGCTGAACTTCATTCTTCTTATGGGGCTATAGGGGCAAAATACACATGCAGTAGTTTGAGCCTTTCTGTCATCTTTCTTGCTTTCCTGTTCAGTACTTTTCTTCTGCTGAGATCTTCATGTCTCTATGAATTTCTACACCATTTAAAATACAGCATAAAGAATGGGTAATCCATATTGTGGGTGCAAGCTATTATCATGGTCCTTCTGCACAAAGTGTCATCCATGATAACATCAGGTTATCCAGTTGTGATAAGAAACCAGACTGCATTCTAACATATTGTAATTATGAATTTTCATAATTTGAGTAATGCTTGTCTAATTCTCAATCATTGCAAATTGATTTATGTTTTCCCTATAAACTTCTTGTTTGCCCCTTCCTCCCCCAGTCTTCATGTCAACTGTGAATATAATTAATGTTTTTTTTCTACTTCTGCTTCCAGATAACTGCTGAAGATTTTAAACAAACCAGAGCTCTGGCAGGACCCTGCTAGACGCTTCATCCAAACATATCATCTTACAACTCTGATAAAAGGATCTGCTGGATTTTCTTTTGGCTGAGATAAGACATTTGTATTCATTGAAACCAATGTTAATGTGAGTAGAAAGAACTGAGATCTAAATTAGATAGATAAGTCATTAAAATGAGGTTATTTTCATGACAGAACTGTATGAAAAATGGAGAGCAAGTGATGACTTGCATTGAGTGTGGACTTTATTTCATGTTGGGTGGTGCTACCATAGTATGTGTTTGCAAGTCACTGACTAGCAGGCAGTAGAAAGTGTTGGGTTGTGAAGACTCTTATGTTGTCCTATTCACTGAGAGAGGGCTGGAGGCAATCGGTCTGAGGCATCTCCTTCTGGTCTCGCTGGTACGTGCACGAGTAAAAAAAGAATGAGAAGAACAATAGACATTTGCCTCTCCACCAAATTGGATACGGGCTTTTATTTGGGTTTCTTTTTGACCCTCCCAGCCATGTTCATTTGACATATTTTCCACTGCCATTTAAAAATATTGCTTTGTAACAGTAAGATCTATAAAAAGAATAAAAACAACAAAATATATATTAAACAGACAAATCTGGCAGATTAAAACAGTGAGGCAGTGCCCACACCCTGTCTTCATCTCACAGTCCAAAGCCACCGCCGAGTGCTTGGCAAGCTGCTCAAGTGGAAGTCACACAGAACACAGGCTGCTTGGAAGGGTGTCCACTGCGAAGAAATACATCTCAAAAAGGATCACCAGCTTGGCCCTCAGATACAGTTTTCTCCTTGTGGGAGGCAAGCTGCCTTTCATTTGTGCCTCTGTTCACATCTAATTGTGTCCCTTGCTCTCAGCCTGGTCCAAGGCCAATGGGGAGACTTTTGCTGGCTTCAGTCAGCTTTTGGATCAGCCTCTTTGAAGGGAATAGATGGTAAAAAGACTGCGTGGAGAGCTATGAAGCGCTCATGCATGTTCTCTTTGAGCTTAATGGCATGCTGCTCTCTGAAGTGTTGCATGCATGAGTACAGGGCAGGAAAAAAAGAAAAGAAAAAAAAAAAAAGGAAAAAGCGCTAAGCCAGGAGAAAGAGGGCAGGGGAACTCGATCCTGCATGAACTGGAGTGCAGCTGCATAGCCTTGAGCACTAATGTGCGTAGTAGCAAAAGTGAGGCCCAAAAGGGGAGCGCTTAACTAAGTGCCTCAGCAGCACTGAGAGATGCTTAAATGCATGTCTCTCCAGACATGCCTGCTGTGAGCCTGGGTGGGAGCATTAAGGGATCCTGAGATTTAGTGCTTTATGGTGAAAAGGACCAAAGCAGTGTTTAATGTGCACCTGCATGCAAGTCCCTGCTGGGACTGGCACGAGGACATTTCTCAGCACGCATAATGCTGCGTGGCCATGGCTTTTCATGGGCCGGTGGATATTTTCTCACTTAGCAAACTCAGTGTTTCTGGAGGGGCTGATAATGTGAATTGCATTAAATAAAAAAACGGATAAATAGAGTAGGACAAACTACAGCCAAATAAGATGCTGGGTAAATGTTTCTTCTGTACCATCAGCGGTAATGGAAAGATGAAAGAGACAAATGTGACCAGATAGCAAATATTATGGAACAAGCATTAGTGATCTCAAATATTTTGCATTTTTTCAAGGTATGAAGGGCAGCTACACACAGATGTAGAAAGAGAGCAAGGAAACACATCAGCTGGGATCTCCTACTCCTACTTACACCAGATCAATGGTGTATCTCAGTGTGGCAGGGTTGAGCATGGAGTACATCCCCAATAGCTGCTGCTTCCTAGTAAGGAGCATCTCTCTAAAAATATTAACCAATAATTATTGCCCAAAACACACAAAAGTATTAACCTCAATAATGAACCCAGAAGCAAATGATGGAAATTTCAAAGAACGTGGCACAACTGAGAATGAGATAAATTTGCTTATGAATTGGAATGAACTGGAATTCTCCCATTCTGTGTTCAAGAAATCCATCTGGGATGCTTAAAGACAGCTGCCACAGACAGCAGGAAGAGTGAACTTCCTTTCCCCAGGCCCAGGGCTCACATGGTCCTTAGCCCAAGGGTGTAATGA
Source organism: Pavo muticus (assembly GCA_016647715.1). Taxonomy (NCBI): domain Eukaryota; kingdom Metazoa; phylum Chordata; class Aves; order Galliformes; family Phasianidae; genus Pavo; species Pavo muticus. Next base: position 1,959,640 of record JACDJE010000067.1, on the reverse strand, counting down.
AAGCTATGGAAAGTGCACTGACAAACGTGATGATGTGGAAGGTTTCCCTGACTAAGAAACTTTTGACTGTGAATGAGCTCCATGGGGAAGCCCAACTCAGGCTCCACAGAAAATGAGAGGAAAGCCAAGCAAATATGGAAAAGAAGAGGTAAAGAAATAACTAAAGATAGCATCTGAAAGAGGGAGAAAAAATTACAAGTATAAAGTTAAACAGAAGAACCATGAATGAAGACCCGGAATTGAAAGAACCAAGAAGTAACGGTTGCCTTCAAGTACTGTCTTTTTATTTAATTTTTGGTCATTTTAAGTCAAATTATTTAAGGCTGAACAGGCCATCTAGGAAAAATGTGCAGCTTTTTGGGACAGTTTTTGATATTAGCCTATGTTTGGAGTTTAAATTAAGATATTGACATATTTTGTTGGCTCTGTTATTTGGATGCTTGTATTCAACACATTCCTTCAGGCATTGTTTTGTCAGTGGTCATTAGGGTGATGTTTTCATGGTGTGTGTGAGCTAGGGAGGAGGAAGAGGAGAAAGCACAGCTTTCCCTAAATGGGAGTCATGACCAACAAGCTTAGTAGGTCAGAGTTGAGGATTTAAAAAAAAAAAAAAAAAAAAAAAAAAGAGTTTTAATTTCCTTTCTTCCACTTGGTGAGGAATGAGTGAAGTGTGACCAGCACAGGATCTACTAGCCAACCTGGATTTTCCAGTCACTGTATTTATACAGTCCATGCTGAAATGAAAAATATGAATAGCTCATTACAGCTAATGAGATGAGGATATTCTTCTCAATGCCAAGAGTCTTTATAGGGCAAACAAGTCACTCGCTTCTTGACATATCCCTCCAGGCTGCTGCTGTGCCCCTGTTAGCTCAGCCCTTTACTGTGTCTTTGGAGTGCAGATGCCTCCCTGACTGCACAGGACAGACAACTGCGCAAGGGCTGCTTATTTCCAACCAGATAAGGTCCCCACAGCTTGAGCACAAGAAGATGCTCTTGAAGCTTTGGTAACAAGGGCAGCAGGGACTTCCCAAAACACAGGAGATATGCATACATATGTATGCCGATCTGACACCCAGAGGGCAATTGCCATACATGCTCAGTCATTACCTTCCCTATGCAACTCATTCCAGAAATTTCTGAAGGTCTAGCAAATGCAGATTTGATAGCGTTTGATGTGAAGATTGAATCAGAGATCTGGGTGCTGGACCTTCAAAATATTGTTTTTTGGAATGCCTGGTTAAGGGTTTCATTGCTAATTTCTGGCACGCTACTAAGCTTGCAGGAGAAAGATAGGACAAACTTTCAGCCTGGGAGAAGGGATGTGGTGGTTATTTGTTTGTTCAGGAGTATGTCTGTGGCTTCCAAGGAAGCCAACAGGGATGCACATGTGTATCTATGGGGAAGAATTCCCATCTCCTATGTAAAACACACCCTTCTTATTCTGTGTTTACTTGGGAGACAGCTCATTGTTCTCTATCTGTCAAAATACTTTGTGCTATTCCAGCTTGGAACAGTCTCATCAACAGCGGGTGATTTAAACTTCTTTGGTATCATAGAATCATAGAATCACCAAGGTCGAAAAAAACCTCTAAGATCATCCAGTCCAACTGTCCACCTACCACCAATATTTCCACACTAATCCATGTCCTTCAGTACAACGTTTAAATGTTTCTTGAACACCTCCAGGGTGGTGACTCCACCACCCCTGTTGGCAGCCTGTTCCAGTGCCTGATCACTCTGTTGGAGAAGAAATTTTTCCTAACATCCAACCTGAATCTCCCCTGGCACAACTTAAGGCCGTTCCCTCTTGTCCTATCATTAGTAACACGGGACAAGAGGCCAGCCCCCACCTCACTACAACCTCCTTTCAAGTAGTTGTGGAGAGTGATAGGATATCAGCTGAGAACTGGTGGTTGTTCAAATCAGGCAGTAGTCTGTGTTGAATGCTGATTCCAGACGTAAGAAGCTGACTTCCTAATACATTTGAAAGGCCTGGGCAGTGGGATGGACGTGATTTGCAAGTCAGCAGAGCCATTGTCCCTTGTGGGTCACATCTAACAGTCTTGGTGACCAGACATTGCATCACATGCCCAAGCCTGCAACTCTGAAGAGCCCTTTTCTGGTCTGGATACTGTGGAAATATATTGAAATATATTTTGAAAATATGAATTAAAAATAACCAAATAATGCTAGCTGGGAGGTTTATAACCACTTTCTATTGAAAGTGTCACATTGCTATAAACTTGCCTTGATAAAACTAGCTCAATAATACTGCAGTAGTAATATAATGGATACTTCCAAATTGTAAGCAATGACACAGCTGAAGTAAAATGCTATGATGTCTTTTTATTGGAGTTCAAATTAGTCAATCTACTGAACTACTCAGTGCTCCTACATTGTGCCCTAGAAAGCAGTATGCATTTTAAAAAAGAGTTTTTTTCTCTTAGTCAATCTGTTCAATCAGAGGCAGATAAACCCTTCAGATTATTTAATCCTTTCAAGTGCTTTGTGGGTTGTTATGATCACTGTTACTTAACAAACTGCCTAAATTCACACCTTCTTGTGGAAATAGATACCTACTTTAGACAGACCTGGTGACGGTTCGGTCTTTCACAGTAGAAGGAAGCTGCAGAAGTTTTGCCTACTTTCTTTTCTTTTCCTCCAATTTGTATTTATTTAACTGACACAAACCTGAGTGACACCCTGAATAAGCTTTAAGCAATTGCACCTTGCTTTGCATTGCAGTGGCCTGGAAACATCACATTGCTGTGACTCAGCAGAGGACCTTTTTCTGGGGAGGCACTCCACTTGAGGTGTGTTATCTTTGTTATCTGCTCTTGACAGTTCTCTTGCAATCAGTGAAGTGTATTCTTTCAATTTGTGTAGCTTGTTTAAACTATTTATTTCTTAAGCTAATTTATTGTTTAAGCTAATTTATGCTAATGTGAAGTACCCAAAATAACAGCTAACAACTTTTCCATAGATGTAAATAGTTTTCATTACAATATCAGACTGTAAATTAAATTTAAAAGCCTTGGCAAAAAATATGTGCAAATGTGTCAATAACGCTGCACAAACAGCACAAACTTTGCCTTTCATAATATGCTTAGTTTCAATAAAATTGAATTCAATATAATTGAAACCTTCAGGACAGAGTGGGCTGAAAAACAATCTCTGATGCCTCTGAGAGGAAATACTTGTATTTTTTTCTAATTCAAAGTAGAATGAAAAATTCTGTATAGCCTTGAAATTATGCTTTGAAATTATGAATAGTAATTGCAGAAAATTACGACGTGAGTATTTGCATTTGTTGGTGTTGACTTAGAGAGGTCTTTTGGCTCTTCAGTGGCTCACAGCTGGAAAACGTTTAGAGATAGGCAGCCTTATTAGCTTGTTATTAGTTTCTCCTATCATGTCTCATGGGTAACATCAAAAATACAATACTGCTTTATTCCCCTTTGTCACTCCATTAGATTTCCACTTAAACTCCAATTCTACCATGCGCTCTTAAACACAACTTTGATTTGCATCTCTTTCTGTACTATGGTAAAAGCCATAAGAAACATTACAAAAATACAAACATAGATTTGAATTATGACCATTTTTAGATGATTCAATTAGCTGCTAATAGGTGTTCACAGTGGTATGTTGTAATGGGAAGTCAGGTTGTAGTTAATGGTTACCATAAGCTGGGACGGTGTTAAAAACAGCCATCCTATTTAGCTCAGCCATACAATCAGAGCTCTGTCTTTGGAAGTTAGTGTGGAATACTGAATTCCAGGAACCTGGAACCTGGACTTTCGCTGGTAATTTTATTACTTTTCCTCTAGTGCTCAGTTGATATGAATAGGAATGGCTCTATAGAACCATGTAAAGAAGAGCCCTATTAACCCGTAACAATTCTCTTGAGGAATTTTGCATCCCTGTAGGGTGCTTGTTACCGCAATTATGTTTTCCATTATGGATTTTCTTTGGAATGTGCAATCCACGTACAAAAATCAGATAGCTATGAGTATGACTTAGTTCATCGCCAACACGAAGAATGAGCCCGTTCATGGCTTAGGATTTTAGAACACAGGTAACCACGGCAGAAAGTTAGAGAAATGGAAAAGAGACTTGTCATCTGATCTTTCCATCTGTGTTACATCTCAAAGATAATTTCACAATTCTGTCCAAACTCGTGCTACTGTATTACAGAATGTTCTTAGTCAGGATATTAAGTGACATCTGATTATGAAAAGGAAAGGATAATACAGGAAAAACATACAGTGTGCAGACAAGCCAAATATACAGTGGTATTAGCCATTGCAGGCACGTTCACATATCAGCATGTGTAAGTAGAGCGGGGGAGTGTCTTGCAATATGTCTGGTATGTGGATCTGCTGATCCTACTAATTAATATTTATTTTTTGTATTATATCATCGTCTAGAGACCTTAATTAAGGCTCCACTGGGCATATTTCTGTACATGTATAGCAAAAGGCAGTCATTGACCCCAAAGAGCTCCCAGTCTACCCAGATGGCATAAATGAACAGGAAACTGGGACAGGAGCACAAGCTAATGCTTCACCAAGGAGTTGCTGGGAGTGTGAACACTGAATAAGACAGCTGAGCTCCACAGATGATGCACGAAATGAACAAGGCATGTAAGAGAAGATGTGGTAGCAGATAACATGCTAAGTACTGAGCCATGACAGCTAGATGGTATTAAGGGGAAAGGTTTAGTCCTCAGCCCTTCCCCAGGCAAGGATCAGAGCACAGAGGTCTTTTTCTGGAGACAAACACCACAGCCCTGTCCCTGGATGTAAACTCCATCCCCATGCTAGGGAACTGCTGAATGCAAGGTCTGCTGATGCACCAGGACCTCTGAACCTCTTCAACCAGCACTCAGCAGTGAGAGAGCTGCTTTCTGAAGATGAGAAGAAGTGAGGTTGTTTTTCAGCCCAGCTGGTGCCTTTCACATGGGAAAGACCTAGAGAATGGGGATGGGAAGGTCCCCATCCAGTTCCAGCTGTGCTTATTCTCCCTCCAGACACCCTTCCTCCCCAGAGTCCCATTACTGGAACACAGACCTTGGGCAGCTGAGGGGAAACCAGTGGAGGACCTTATAAGCTGGAAAACATGAATGTTGAAATAAAAAGCTAGTGAGTGAATCTTCCTGAGGCAAGAGGGAGAAGACTGAGCAACATGCCTGAGAGGCAATTTAACAGGGAGGGGTTAGGCCTAATTAATCGTTGGGATGAGGAGGTGGGTCAAGCGACAAGTGTTCTACTGAGCATGCCTCAGGCTGAGTCTCCCTTTCAACACATGCTTTATTAATACTCAGAGAGCAGCGGCTCCCTGTATGGGGAAAGACTGGCTTTGGGGGTGGTGGAATTCTTCTACCTCCTTTCCTTAAGCAAAAATGCCCCATGCAGGCAGATCAGAGTAGCTCCTTCATTTAGAAGACAATCATAGGCAAAGGTTTTAGTTGTGCTATTTTAAGCTGTGAAGGGCCTTCCAGTAAGTGACTGAGTTTGGTGAGAGCGCTGTTGTAAAGCAGGAAGATTTGGTAGGAGTAAAGAAGCAAACACTTCATCATCATTGCGATGATGATATGCAAGGCAGAAGGATGTCGTATATTGTCAATGAAGCTCTGTTCCAAAATGAGTTAAGACAGGGTTGTTTGCTTCCACTGAAAAGCATAGGTTTGAGATGCACGTGCTTTGAAAGGTGCTGGTTCTTCTGTAAGGTGCATTTACAAGGCTATTGCAGCTGTCAGTTTAGCCTCTGTTGCTAGGGACTGGCAGAACTGCCAGCCAGCCTGCTTGGCTGGCCAGTATTTGAGATGCAAGCAAGCTATGTGTATGTGGACTTGCACACTTTCTGGTTGAAAAGGAAAGCTGGTCTGCAATATGTTGCATTTCCTCCAGCCTTTTGAGTGGCAGGTAGAAAGAACTGGACCAAAGCTCTGAAACAATAGCAAAGCTCCAGTCGGTTGGCAACCACTGGCTCAAATGAGCTGTGAGTGCTTTCACCTACATAAAGAAATAGGAGCAGCTGGAAGATCATTCTGCTCACTGATCCTGCAGTGAAATTGCTTCCTTCTAAATTTTTATGTGGGGACTTAAGGTCTTGTTGCTTCACCTTAGTGTCACTCAGCATGATTTTGGACTTAGTGATTTGGAAATGCTTTTGTAACTTGTAGAGTTGGTCAGAAGACAGGGCACTCTGGAAAGACTTCATGGAAGCATTTGGAGATTCTCAAAACAAAACCCAAGGAAGTAGTTTAGCTCTGTGAATGTTGAGAAAATCGCTTACAGCTCAGCTAACTCCACAATTGGTTTCATGAGGCATATCAAAGCATGAGAGGCTTGGAGGAAAGTTATGAAGGCAGCTGAAAAGGTGAAAAGAAATAAAAAACTCTCAAGATAGCAGTAAATGTCAGGGGAGTTCTACTTGTTTAGCCTTCAAACAATTCACTTGTCACAGGCTAAAGCTACCTAAGGAGGATCAATAATGGAGAATGAGGGATTACGTAGTACAATAGACATAGATGTAACAGAATGTGTTGGCCAGGAGTTGAAGCTAAGCAGTTTCAAACTGATACGCAGGTGTGCATTTTTAACTGTGAGAATAATTAACCATTGGAACAACTTACTAAGAATTGTGGTAGATTTTCCATGATTGCGTATTTATTGTGGTGGTTGTTCAACCACAGCTACTGAACTTGATGTATGAACTACTTAGCATAATCCTACAGTCTACGTTGTTATGTCAGGCAGAAAGATTTCAGCTAGTTTCTCTGGCCTTAACATCCAAGCATTCTTTAAGGATGGGGAAATTTATTTTCTCCATCCTAGCACAACAGCCACAGGCACTGACAGGGTTGCTGATGGTATTATGGAAAGGCTTGTAAGAGTCGGTCTCCAGGCATGCCAGCTCAAATCCAAACAGGCTAGACAGAGTGGACTGTACTGAGCACAGTGTTGAAACATAGACAGGCTGCATTTAATCATCTTGCTCCTGGATGGGTGTGCCACCTGCAAACTGGAGCTAGGTAACCTGGATCTCAAAAGAGAGTCTTCCATCTTTGTACAGTGGGTTTGGAGTGAAGTTCTTAGAAATGAAGTTGGCTTCGCACTATTTTATCTGTTCCATACAGCCAGTGCTGCTGAAATAAAGCTACTTAGCTTTTGGTAGGAAGGATCTTCCTTTAAAAAACTATAATTTCATGCTTGTGTCCCACTTGTTTGGACTTCGTAGCTTGTCTTTTTACACCAAAATCTCATTTATTGCCTTCTAAGGAGAACCCTCAGTGTTTTTGACATCCTTTTAGAGGACTTGGGGGAGACTAAAGGCTGTGGTGCTCATGCTGCCACCTCATTTTACTTATACACATATCTTCAGAGAGGTGATATTTGAAAGGGCAAGTAGCAGAAAGTTTTTGAAAGCAAAACTGCAGAAGATTACATCTTACAGCTCAGATTTTCCTTTGAAGCCAGAAAAATCCAATCAGCAAGAGTCTGGTATTTTCTTTCAGTTGTCTACAGTGAGAAGAATTGTGCCCAAATGAGCACTGCCTGTAAAATTGCTCTCATGCCAATCTGAAGTAGTGATGGTGGGAGATGCTCCCATGAAAGCCTCTGTCAGGCTGATTGCCTTTTAAGACACATCGGTCTTAGTGGCCATCTCAGAATGCTGTGGGGCCACAGTAAAAAAGCAGAGATTTCCCTTGAGGATCTAAAGCAAGCAAGCCACGCATACACATGTTCAAGCTCCCTCCTTTATTCCTCTGTGTTACATGAAGCCAAGGTCTTGGAGAAGAGTGGGAGAGACCTTCTTAAGGCCATGAGAGGGCAATGTCCTGCCTTTGTACTGGAATTTCTGTGGGTGAATTCTGAAGGACTTTTGTATCTTGGGATTTGTATCAAAAGTGAGACAGATGGAAAAGGAATTGGAACAAAAATGTTCTGATCGAAATAGTTGTGCTCCTGAGGATGTTAAATCTTCTTATAATCATCTATGAAATCAAAGACTGACTTCCTCTCTAGGTGGAAACTTGCTTCCAGCAGATGGGGATGGGAAACAGAGGACTGACTCTGATTTAAAAAGATCACAAATAAACGCCATTCTCAAGAAGAGAGACCTGCTGAAATGGAAGAGATTTATGTGTGAGATTTAAAGTGTCCATGGTGTTGGAAGACTACACCAGAAGGAAAGTTTGTTTGATAATTACACTGGGAATACAGGAAGGAAAGACTAATTCCTTTGCTGTAAGGGAGGCACGGGTTGACAAGTAGAGGAGAACTGCATGAATCTATGTAGAATTATTTATTAAGGAGTTCCATCTAGGTGTATATGGCTGCGTGCAATACAGTGCAAGAGAAACATGTGGAGATGTTGAGTATGAATTCCTAGTGCCTACAGGGAGGTAGAGAGGAAGACTGATCATGTGTGATTAGACACTGATCGCTGGCTCTCAGGAAACAGGGGGTCAGTTCCTGCCTTGGCTGCACATTTCCTAGGGCCAGACATTTAATATCTTCGGTCCTGGTTTTCCATCTGTAAAATTGAAATAACATTTCTTTTGGTCTTATTTGTTTAGGCTGTGTGATCAAGAAGACTTTTCTCTCTTCCGTTATGTATGCAGTGTTTAACACAATGGGTACCCTAACTCTCCTATTTACTCGGTGCTATGCTGATATCAATATGTGAAAAAAGGGAGGAAGAAGCTGGGAAGAAATCCTGGTTATCAGGAGACTCTTTGCCACTGTTCAGGCAGAGGGCTGTGTCCCATGACATGGAGAAGCATGGAAGAAGATTAAAGTTGAAGATAGGGAGGAAGATAAAAGATTGGATGATGAAATGGCTGAAGCTGAATGCTGGATTTTCTGAGCTCACTGAGGGTTCTGAGGGGGGTTATGAGATTCTGAAGACAGCACTTTCACAGTGCAATTCTCGTGCACCCTGGGTCAACTTAATATCAGCAGTAACAGATCTGAGATCACACACCACAGGACGCAATGAGGGTGAGCAGGTAGTGCTGTCCATCAGGCAGGGGCTTGGGTCTAGGTTCAGTGTGATTGTATTGCCATGATTCTTCCCCACAATGTGGCCCTTGCTGTTTTTAGGCAGCTCCAGGATAGTGAGGTAGAGTGAAACGGGTAGAGTGAAACACATGAGGTGCCTGGGATGAGACTTCCTATGCACACATAAGCCAGAGAGCAGTGGCTAGGCATCTTGCACTGTTTCCAAAATAGACTTGGTCTATGTCGTGGGATTGGCAACTTCACAGGGGTATTATGTGATACTCTTGCGTGGAAAGATTGGCGAGGTAGGCATGGAAAGGAAGAGCGTTAACAATAGCATTGTTCCTGGCATGCCTGGACCACTGTTCTGAACAGTGCAGGCTTCTTCTGAGGCTTTTGCACAGACAGGAGTGTCTGAGATTCTCGTATCAGATGCACAGTCCTAAAAAGCGAGCAACCTGCTTCACCGTGTACATGAAAGGAGAATGGAGAGTGGTCTGCCTACTGGGTCTCTGCCAACGTGTTTGGATTTTTCTGGATTGAGAGATTGACCAGTGCTCATTCAAGGGATATTTGTGTTTATTGTTTCTAATTTGTCTAAAAAACACATGTATCAATGGTTCTTCCAGATCTCAGTTTGGAAATGAAATATAACTTTCACTTGGATGAAAAAAAGAATCTTGGGGGAAAAAATAAGGGAGAGAGAGAGAATTTATTACTTGGATATTCCAGAAGTGGCTTTTTCCCCCTTTTTCCCTCTCTCTCTGAAATACCTGCCCAGTTATGAGCTTGAGAGATTCAGGACTTGTCTACACAGGGAAATTTATCGTCCTAATTATGCCAGTATAATTAGGCTGATAAATTTGCCTGCATATACAAGCCTTAATTTTGAAAGCTCCATTGTCTCCAAACACAAGTCTAGTGAGCAGTTGTATTTTAGGCCCCTGAGCTGTGCTTGCCAGCTGTGGGCTGACTGCCGATGTCTTTGACCGAGTTTCCTCATTTCAAAGCAGTGGGTCTCTTTGGATATTAAAAGTCTGCATTAAATTAAACAGGAAGGTATCAAAGGAGTCGTATTTTGCTGAAGCGACTTGCAGTTTCTTGTGAAATGTATCAGCTGGGGTGTGTAGGTCACTGCTGCCTCCTGCTTGGTGAAATGTCGGACCTGCTTGAGTCTCCGCATCTCTGATATTTGGCTTATTTATGTTACCAGGACTGTGATTATGGACCCCTCGTTAGGAAAGACATAGATAATCTGGATTTTAAGGTGAACACACAGAGACAGGCTTTTCCTATTGCATAGGTGCACTGCAGTGGTGATTCCTACAGTCATATAATGTGTACCTGTTTTTGTGCGTAATCACAGAGATGTTGGCCCAGAGGTAAGAAAACTCTTCGGTGAGTTTTTAAGAAGAAAAAGGTGTGTACAATTTTGAAGATAGTTAGCTCTTTCTCACTGTGGTTTTGTGCAAAAATGTCTTGGTTTGCATATTCAATAAGCTAGACAGATGTGAAGCTGGGTATTTACAGAGCGAATACACAGTATGGTCTTATGGCTCAGGCATGATTGCTTCTCCACAGCTATGTAAGAAAATGAATACTCACACGATATAGACTTCATTACAGAAAGACTGCCTGAAATAACAGCTGCCTCCTCAAAAATAGGCATTGTTCAAAAAATACAGGGCTGAGTTGGCTTGTGTGTGTGGAAGTACCTTGCTAGTGGTTGCTTTGTGAAGATTTACGTTTCCCTGGCAGAGAAACAGGAGACATCTCCTCAAGGAGCATGAATGGATGTCAGTAGAAACAAGATTCTAGAAAGTGGTGATTGTTAGAACAGCCCTGAGAAAAGAGGAACCTCTCAGTACAGGCCTAACTTGACATGACCCTGAGCATTAGAGTGTCAATCCATATGTGCGTTCGGTTTCCAGTGTTGGGTGTGTTTGGGTGTATGAGTGTGCATGCAGAGCTAGAGGGTGTAACCAAGAGCATCTGTGCTCATACAATGCTTGCATGGAGCAATTTACCCTCAGTTTGAAGAATTTGGGCTGTTGAGTACCTGATTCATCTTCCTGCTGATGTCTCCTAAATTCCTGAGGACAGATCTGGATTTAACTTCTTCAGAGGAACAGTTTGCATTTCCAAGCTCATTAAACCTGGTTTTCTTGATATTTCAGGAAAACTCTGGAGCCTGGTCATAGAGCAGAGAGAGCAGGATTTAGGGAGGAGCAATCAAAACTTGGGCTCTTAATTGAGCAAATCTCGCAGCATTGCAAATCAGGCCACATATGGGCAGCAGGAGGAAAAGCTACATGATAGTTTCATCTTGGGTATCCTCCAAATGCCAACAGCAGGCACACTTGACTCCCCTTCCCTTTTTCAGGACTTGATGTTCTCATGTTTTCCAGCACTGAGCAACTGGTGCCTCTGGGGATGAAAAACGTCAGCCTGACCCTGCTTTTCCTGTGTTGCTGCTCCAGCTCTTATGCACTTCCAGCTCTCCTTGAAAGCACAGCTCCCTCTGTGTAGATCAGGGAAATTTACATTGAGGCTGAATTTCTCTGTGTGTTTCTCCACTGGCGCTAATGGTGGAAAGGAGCCATCAGGCTCTATTTCGTTTATGAGCCCGTAGGAGGGTGCATATTGCCCACCAGTCATGCATAGACATGAGTTATCATTGAATCAAGCAGGTCTATGAGCTGCAGATCTGGTTGCCCCATTGCCTTGCCAGTTTCCTCTATTTGGCTGTTTTTGCAAAGCCTGTGGGAGCTTTGTGCCCCAACATCATTTTCCCCTCTGTCAGACTTGGTTGAAATTGGAAATCAGATTGAAAAATTAGTAGGGAGACACAGAAACGCATACCTTAAACATCCAGTGCATGCATGATTCATCCCATTACATTTTTGATGCTCACTCTGAGGTGAAAGATCTCACTGAGGTGCAGACCCAGAGAGCTCCCAAATGTCCCAGTGAGCACAGCAGGACAAGTGGAAGATGCGAAGCAACATGAGTCAGGCAGGCACAGAGGATGATGCCACAGAGCTGCCAGGTGGCCACTGGGAGATGCTGCTAGAGGGGACCTGGGCAGGTGGGTGGGTGCAGCTGAAATCTTCTCACCCATTCTGTGTGGGATGCCTGCTGTCAGGGAAAGATGCTTGGCTGTGATGGGAGAGGGTGCGTGCTCTTTGGAGTCTTGTTCATCTTCCTAGTATGAGAAACCCATTTCGTAAAGGAGAGAAGTTGCCTAATCTTGCTATGGCATTTTCCTTTGTCCGCTTATCTTGCATTTCCTAGCCATTGATGGACAAGTAAAATCTTCCTGTCGTGATGGTGTGAAATCCTATGTACGCAGGCTGGTATGCAGAGCTGACACAACACAAGCTCGCCTTGCTGGGGCGATGTTAATGTGCTTTAATGACAGAAAGCTCCAACCTAAGGTGCAGCGCAACCTTTTTCACACATCAAGACACTGAATGAAAGTTTTAAGAATTTCCTGCCATTTAGAAGATCTTCTTTCTCATCTCTTTGCATACTGTCAGTTAAATAAGGCCCCATTAATGATCTTTGGTTAAAATGTTTTTATTACAGTCTTCCTCCTCTCCTCTCCTCTCCTCTCCTCTCCTCTCCTCTCCCTTTTTGGCCTTTAAACCTGTGTCTATGACTGTGATCTGTGCAAAATTATATAAAATAAGAATCCCAATCCTCTAAAGACTTAAGGTTATTTTGTTTACCAACTTCTTACAAACCTTATAAAGTATGTAGTTACATTCCTTAAAAATATATATATATATTAGCACATCTGTAGAAAAAAAAAAAAAAGAAGGAAAAACATTTTCAAACAGGATAGCAGAATATTAAATATGCTTTTTGCATAAAACTGAGCTGGGGAATAGAATAATGACCTGTCAAGGCATTTAGTTAATATTTACTATTTATCATCTCTATCTCTGTACCAGACAGGTGTCCCACAGGAGTGAGGCTTCCTTTGTGCTAACAATTACAATACAAACACACGGTGAGAGACAGATCCAGGTGCAAACCCATCACAGCGTATGTGATGTAATTTAGCACCCATTCTCTGTAATCTTAAAAGCTCCTCATTTTTTGCTCCTGTGGTCAGTTCAGGGAGGATCTTTCCCCAAGTTATTCTAGAAGCAAAGTTCATTTTATGGCATACTGGTGTTTTACTGGATACTGGTTTGAAGTTGTGAGTTGGAGCACCCCAGTAGCATTTCCATCTTTTATTGCATCAGCACAGTATAGAGATTTATCCTTTCTCTGGATGCAATAGCATCTAAGGGCTCTTTGAAAATTACAGAGGAAAATAAAAGTTTCTGCATTTGGGCTCTGCAGTTGTCAAGCCTATTCAGTGTGTCAGGCTGAAAAATTAATTTTGTGAATCCTTTATGTATGGTAACTTATAAACTGAGAGCTCATTTTTGACAGTATTTTTGCAATTAATCAGTACTGAAAATCACAGGGAATCCTGGCAATTTTAACTGAACTTTCTCAAACATTAAGACTCATGAAAAATTTGACAAATTTTGCGATCTTGTATTTGATAACATGTCCTGGGACTTTTTTAAGCTCTTTACAGCAGTCTATTCAGTTTAACTCTGTTTCAATAATGTTATATATTTACTTTTCCAAGTGAAATGTGCTGTGCCCTATAAAGCGTATATCCCAATTTACATCTGTCAGTTTGAACTAGTTTAAAGTTACAGTTTCACGCTGATCAAATGATTTTCTAATAATGTGATTATTTCTTAATAATTGCATTTGAAAGACAGTTTGAAACAGTTAAACACTGTTCCTATCAGCCTTCTGGAAAAAGAAAGCATAATGAAAAAATGGTACATGTGCTTTGCTGTTTTACGCTGTACAACCTTGCTACGTATTTGCTGCTTTTCCACTGCTTTGTAGTTTATAATATTCCTAACTGAACATTTGCACCCAACTTCTTCCTTGTGGATGTAGATTGTATTTTATTTTATTTCCTCATTTTGCCATCTGTAACATTTAGCCTTCATCTGCACAGCTTTTCACAGCAGCCGATGTGTCACATAACTTCTCTTACGAGTCTCCTGAAGTCCTGGGGGTCAGCCTGCAAAGTGAAAAATGCAGAGATCTAGGAATGGCTCAGCCAGCTGAAAGTTACGGGAAGGGAAAGGCTCCAGTTTCACTGAAGGGAAAAAAAAAAAAAAAAGAAGAAGAAGAAGAATGGCTCCTTTCAATGCAGACGGAGGCAGTCTGGCTGAGAGTCAGCGAGGTTTAAAAATCCAAGAGGTCCAATAACTGAAAATCTGTATAGATTCAAAGCAATATTTTAAATACCGCACAAGTGTAGATAAAAAAAAAAATTTAAAAAAGCGTGTGATGGTTGATGGTTTTTCCATCCTCCTGGTGCACATAGCCAACCACGTCCCAAAACCAGGCAGTATTTCTTCCCCCTAAAACCCTGAGCACATGTGTCTAAGACCTGTCTGTGTCATCGAAGAGTGAGGGTGAAGAGCTCCTGTTGGATTGACCCCTTTGGTTGCTTTTCAGTGGGATGGGGATGATGGCTGGTTGTTTCCAACCAAAATCCCACAAGAAGTAACTACTGCTAGTTTGCTGAAATAGGAATGTTGCTGTTATTGTAGCACTGATGTTCAGCTAGCAATCCAGCAGCAAAGCCACCACTGGCATCACAAGTGTTGTTACTTCTGGTGGCAAGGCTCTGGTTTGTGATGCCCATTTTATGATTAAAGAAAGGACCATGGAGTCTGACGAATGTGGTGCTCGGGGACATGATTTAGAGGAGCGTTGTTAGAGTTAGGGTAGAATGGTTAGGTTGCAGTTGGACTTGATGGTCTTGAAGGTCTTTTCCAACCTGAGCAATTCTGTGACTCTAAGCTGCCTCTCCTTGGGTCTCTCCTTCTGTCTGTTTGCCTTCCTCTGTCTCCTTTTAATGCTTCTATTCACTGTTCCAGATTCTCCCCGTAGTCCCAGACAAGCTCCAATGCCTTGTATGAAAACGCAGGGAGAGGGCAAAAGATCAGTGAATAAAAGCACTGAGTACTTACCTCTTAGAGCCTGTTATACTGTCAGCTCAAAGTTAAAGTGCAATAAATCTGGTAATCTCACGTTGGTCCCCCGTGTGCTGCAGTCCACCTCATAAAACTACTACATAATTAAGTACAGTGCAGCACAATTGGCAGTCTCTGCTCAGCAAAGGCCCAGCAGCGAGTGCATAAACTCGCTGTCGGTCCCTGAAGGTGGATGCTCGAGGTGCTGGGGAGTGGGGGCAGGTGCTGGCTGCCAGTGCAGCTTTCCTGCAAGGAGGGGGCAGCTCAGCCTTCCCTCTGCCAGTATAGCCCCATGCTGTGTGTATTTAAACAGAGAAAAGAGAGGAGTGGGCAGCATGGGTGATGCTGGGGAGAGTGGAAGCAGCCGTGTGAAGGTGGCAGCGGGGAGATAGGCATCACCTGCTGCAGAAGTTGGAGCCTTGTTCCTAGGCAGGAAAATGTCCCTCGTGCTCTGCATCTGGATTATCTGCAGAAAGACAGGGTGCTGTGAAGTCTCTCCATTTATGGGCTTAGCACCCAACTTTTCTCTTTAGCAGAAGGACCTGTGTGACTGTGCAGGGCAGAGGAGCACTGTGCTTATGGGAGTGACCTCTTAAACCTCTTTTAGAAAAAAAAGAAAGAAAGAAAGAAAAAAAGGACGGGGGAAGAAAGGGAATTGTTTAACCACCAGCTAGGCAGCTAGCTGCAGCAGCGAGTCTGGGCCTATCCTGCTGGTGCCCTCTAGTGCTTTGCTACCCAGCTGCAGAAATGATTTTTGAGCTTGGGAGGAAATCCCCAAGTACGAATAATCTTCAGGTTTTGTTTGTATTCATCGTGCTGCTGTTGTTTTCTCTCTGGCATTTCACAGCCTGCCACATGCAGATGTGCACTTTGCCTGTGTTTGTGTGCAGTGATTCTGCTGTTTTGGGGAAGGACGGCTTTTATTTTGAGTACTTGCGCTGTATAACGGGCCAAAGGTGGGTTGTATTTTCCAGCAATAAGATAAGCTCTCTGTTCTCTCTGCCTCCTTTTAAAAAGAAGGCTCAAGGTGTTTGTCACTGAACTAAGTGGTATGATGGCAGGAGGAATGTGCAGGACACCAAGCAGTCAGAGAGGTCAGGTTACAGACAGGTAGAGAGCATCCAAAGGAGGGCTGTGAAGATGGGGAAGGGTCCGGGGGACAAGGTATATGAAGAGTGGTGGGCATGGAACAGGCTGCTCACGGCTGTGGTCATGGCCCCAGTGCTGGAGTTCAAGGAATGTTTGGACACTGCTCTCAGACACAGGGTTTGGACTTTGGCTGGTCCTGTATGGAGCCAGGAGTTGGGTCCCTTCCAACTCAGGATATCCTATGATCCTGTAATTGTATCAAATTAGCCTTAAAGTCCACCTGGACAAAATTCCTGGATGAAAAAGGAGGATTTGTTTAGGTAAATCCAAGAACGTACCTAAAAAATAATAATACCAGGAAACTTTACAATCTATTTAGAAGTTTCCTCCTTTTTGAAAGTCTTTGTTTCTTATTCAAGAGCTTGTTATCCTAGTGGAAAATAGCGTGCCCCATCCAGGTGCTGGCAGAAGAGGGTTCACGGGTGCTGCCTGCTCAGACATCCACAGAGAGAAAGTAGGCAAAGGTATGAAGAGAAATGGTATTGATTGCCTATTTTGGGGTGAGAAATGAAGGATTAAATAATAATAAAAAAATCTGTACTCCTTGAAAAGAATGCAGAAATTTTCCTGACTATTTATGGCACAGAATTTTGTCTAAAGAATCTTGTCCATGAAATTGGCAAATGAGTTAGGATTTGTTTGTGACATTCTGTTAAGCCTCTATCATTTGTAGATGTCTCCAAACACTCTATGAAACTAATTTAAACATAACTAGACTCACTGATAGAAGTACCTAAAACACTTCAGAGAGTTTATCTATAAATTCTCATCCCCAGGATGCAAAATGAATGATCAAATGACCAAAAAGAAAATTGAACTCTAAAAACTCGATGTAATGCTAGATTGATGTGGTCTACGTGTGATTCCAGATCTGCATACAGAATTCATGAGCACACTGTGTTTCACTGTAGGTGGAACTGACACTTCAAGTATAAAAAGTGCAAATGCTGAGAGGTGCAAAATCTGCACTGAGAGCCAGACCCAAAAGGTATGCCAAAACAGCAGACAGAGGGCAAGTCTTGGGTCTTTCATTTCTTTCAACAGTTTTTAGTCTTCATTTTTAAGGTGCAAACCAAATTAAGGAACTGTTTTTTCAGAAAGCAAAGTTTTTGGTCAAAGTCACTTTTGGTATTTGGGGAAGAATATTTTAAACAACCCAATGGTAGATTTCAGCTGTATAGCTCGCTAAAATCCTCTTCTGCCAGTTTGTCTCCCGGAGGACAAGTTGCTCTTGTGGTATATACTGGACAGACTCTGCAGCTGGACTGTTTATTTGTAACTCTCATCTCTGTTATCATTACTGTACTAAGTTGTCACTGGGTGGCCCTTGTCTCCTCTTGTAAGCCTTTTTTGAGCTGGAGTATAGCTTCAAGCTCTACTTTGAGTGAGCGGTGGAAGCATAGACAGCTGGATGATGTATTGGCATCCCATGGTCCTTCGTAGTACTTTCTGGCGTCACTCCAATCCTCTTCCCTAGCTAGAGGTGCTGCATTTTGGCATTGGCAATGTGGGCAGCAGCACCATGGCTGCCTCAAGCTTTGGAGATTTTCTGGCACCCAAGGCAGGCTGAAATTTTCAGCTGGCTATTTGGATGAGTGCTGGAGCTGCATCTGGATGGAAAGACTTGTTGGAAGAACTTGCATTGGCTTTGAGTAGATTTAGACAGTTGAGTGCCCAGAGATTTAAGACACAGCATTAGCAGGACAAGTCTCATTAGGACTGTGATTTGCTGGAGCTTCTTAGTCCTCTGTGATGTGCTGAGTGAGCACTTTGCATGGCACCTCATGGGGATAAAATGCTGGTAGGGCTGTGAGTGCATGGCTGGTGAGGGAGATGAGTGTTCTGTGAACATCTGTAATGGCATGAGGTCCTCACCCTGCTCTATAAAATTCCCAGGCTGGGAGAGGATCACCAAGTACTCCCTTGCATACTGTGTTGAGTTTTGTGCCCCTCAGCACAAGAAAGACATTGAGCCCCTGGAGCATGTCCAAAGAAAGACATTGAAGCTGGTGAAGGATCTGGAGCACCTGAGGAGCAGCTGAGGGAACTGGAATTGTTTAGTGTGAAGAAGAGAAGGCTCACGGGAGACCTTATCACTCTCTACAAGGACCTGAAAGGAGGTGAGAGTTTGCCTCTTCTCTGAGGTAACAGCAATAATACAAGAGGGAATGACCTCAGGTTGTTCCAGGGGAGGTTTGGGTTGGATATTAGGAAGAATTTCTTCTCAGGAAGAGTGGTGAGGTGTTGGAATAGGCTGCCCAGGGAGATGGTGGAATCTCTGTCCCTGGAGGTTTTTAAACAACGGGCAGATGTAGCATTTAGGGACATGGTTTAGTGGGCAATATTGGTGGTAGGTAGGTGATTTGACTAGATGATTTTAGAGGTCTTTTCCAAGCTTAACGATTCTATGATTCTATTCTAAGTAGTAGATATAAAGTGAAGTACCTGCAAGACTGACAGTGGGGGTGATTTTGCCTAGCAGGAGGTGCCAGAATGGAAATACTTACAGCCAGAATCCTGGTTTTGAATTCTGGACTTCCTGAAAGGAAGTGCTAGTGGGGAATTCTGATATTTTCCAGATTGTCTTGGGACAGAATGAAGACTCATTACAACTAAAAATCATGTTTGAGTGTAGAAGTGTTTGTCAAATTAGTCTTGTGCACTTCTTGGGTTAGATTATCAAAACTATCTGCAATCTGAAACCATAGCATTGTTGCAAGTTGGTGCTGGAGCTAAGGCTCTTTTTGGTGACTTCAGGCCCCCTAGGTAGCAAAGATTAACTTTAGTACATGTCAATGAAGTGAAAAGTTTTTTTCCCTGTAGATGTGAACTTTGAGGTATTTTGCCCTGCAGCAGAGGAACTTGCAATGGAAAAGAGCACATAGCAGAGGATGCCCCAGGAAACAAAGGACCAGGTGCCTGTTGGCCCCAGGAACCTTCTGTGCTGGTGTGGTCTGAGCAATAGACTGCTCTGTTTTCTGTCAGAATATGGCCCTAGCACCATGATAAGTGTATACACACGTATGTCTGGACTGAGAAATTCGACACTTAGTATGCATCAGGATTTGGAGCTCATCTATGTTATGGGTTAAGGTAAAAAATTCAGGCTGAAGCGCATCGTGTGTTAACAGTATATGTGGAAGCTTTGTTTCTGGGAGGAGGTTCCTTGTTCTGGTTAGTGTAATATGCTCTCAAAGTGTATTCCTGATCAGTTGCCTTCAAGTAGAACTGTGGAATTACCTTGGAAATATCAGTTCCTGCTCTCCTGTCCTCCACGGGACTAAAAATCAGTTGAAGATAGATGGAGCTGACTCCACCAGCTAGTAGTTGCCTGTGCTAGTCATATGTTGAGGCAAAGTACAAGAACACTCCCTGTTA
The DNA here is from genome assembly GCA_016647715.1 of Pavo muticus. Classification (NCBI taxonomy): domain Eukaryota; kingdom Metazoa; phylum Chordata; class Aves; order Galliformes; family Phasianidae; genus Pavo; species Pavo muticus. The sequence continues at coordinate 1,940,031 of JACDJE010000067.1, read as the reverse complement.
CTGATCTAAAATGGTACTGGGAAGTGATGACTGAGTTTATCTGTGATCTAGACCTATTAAAGTTTGACTCTGCACAACAACTCAATTATCTGTACACATCTACTGCAGTCATTTAATTCCTACTTTCCATAATCATTCTGGGCTTTTCTGGAAAATGGTCATTCGCACTGAGACAAACAAAAGGCCATTCATTAGAGCGAGACAGTGGGAAGAGAGACAAGTATTCTTTTAAAAGCATATTTAAAGCCATTCCCCCCAGCCCCTATTCCCATTCCCGCTGAACGGATGTCTATCTGGCTACCAAATGCATCAGAACCTCTCTTGGCCACTGTGGGAACCTGCCATCCGCACGCCAGTGGTGAGCCCGACACCTCCACAGCCATAAAATCTGGGCTCTTTAACCCACAGCCGAGGATTACAGACCCCAGCAGCCAGGCAGCAGCGGGACGCCACCTTAATGTTGCCATGCTGAGCACTGGGGTTTTAATGCCTAACTGTGAATTTCCTACCTCATCTTTTTTNTTTCTTTTTTTTTGGTGGAGAGTTCTCTCACTACATTAACTTTCTTGCAGCGCGTTTCTTGTTGTGTGAATACTGCCGCCCTGTCAGCTCGGCACTGAAACGCCATAAATCTGGTGGTCTCGTGCCTGTCCCCTGTGTGCTGCAGTCCACCTCATAAAACTGCTACTTAATTAAGTATGGCGCAGTACAATTGGCAATCTCTGCTTGGCCGCGAAGGCTCAGGGCTAAGCACATACATGCATGCCTGTTGAGCTTGTGCCGAGAGGTGAGGTGAGGGACCTGCCGCTGCTGGAGCAGGGAGAAGTTTCTAAATAGAGGTGATGGAGAAATCTCTTTAAAAGTGTAGAAAATGGCTTATAAACTGTTAAAGGCTTGCCCCTCTAATCACAGGCTGGGGTTTCTAAGCCTGCAGGGGAGAGGACACCTTCCTTTGAATAGAAGACTTCATACAGTCAGAAAAGTTTGAGAATTAATTACGATGGTTTTGGGAAATTAAAATGAAAGAACATTAATAAACTGTTAGTATGCAATGAAAGCGATACGTTACAGTTACCCGGAGGCCTTGCTTCCATCTATCTCACTCAGGATAAGTAAGAGATGATTAAAATTTCTATTTTAATTTACCGTAAAGCTGAAGGAACTTTACAGGCATTAGTGCACTGTTTCTCCTACTGCTCTTGTTTTTTTTTTACTTTCTTTGAAAGTGTGCAATCTGATGTTGGAAAAATTAAATGTTTCTGGATTGTGTATCAAGTCATGAGTAGATCTTCAGTCTCTTGATTCCTACTGATGCACTAAACAAGTAGAATGCCTTTATTTCTGACCCATAATTTGTAAGAACTTTAATTAGAGCATTATCCCTTGCCTTGTTTCAGCTTTCCACCTCAGCAACATGGCCATCACTGTAATGCCAAGGCTCTCTTGCATCAGCTTATAAGAAATTTCTGCATTCTCTTTTGTTGCACTTTCTTCCTCCCTGCCCTTACCACAGGTCAGCCTGGATCCATCCACACACCATCTACATAGGCAGGCAGCACCCTTAAGAGTAGACTGGGTTGAAGCTGGCAAGACGTAGGAGGCCTGAAGCAGAGACGTATATTTGTTTGTTTTTTTTTTTTTGCGAGTGGTCCTGATGACTGATTTTGTGAGCTGGGAAGTGTAGACATGGACTTCATCCAGATATTTAGAAGCCTTGTGTTTGGAGACCAAATATGGAACTGCTGCTTTTGTCTGAGTACAATCATTGTTTCAGTTAAAACATGGCTACTATTTAAAGAATAATGAATGGTTCTAACAGTGACTTGTTCTTTCCTTGTTAGTGATGTGTGATGACAGAGTAACTACTGACACATGATGCTCACCACAAGCATCATTTTTCATACCTGAAGTCCCGCATCACCTTAGTCATGAGCACTGTTCACCCCATGCCCATCCTCATGGGCTCTGAGCTGTGGTGGCCTGTGAAAATCAAGAGCAAACAACGATAAAAGCCAAGTGTATTCAGGCTGGAGAATGTATTGGTTGAACCACCAGGCCTTGGATCATAGCGGAAGCAATGTTGGGTCTTGTGTCCAGCAATCATTTCAGCTTCTTTTCCAGACCCTTTTCCGTTCACATGAAAGTCTTTCAGAGTCAGTGGGGATCTTGCTGTAACAATAATAACTGAGTTGTTCCCAAAGTTGCTGGCATGGGAATTTTATTTAGTAACAGCTTTATGCTTTGTGAGGTCTCCAAGGAAGGCAATTGTTTTCTTCTGTCTGATGTTGGAGATGGAGATCTAGGGACAGGTGGTGGATTTCCTCCGTCTTCTGGTCTTGGTGGTAAAGATCAAGGGTGTTATTTTCCTTTCGCTCTAGCTTCAGTGCAAATGCATCCAGAGCTTACTGAACAAACAAAAAGTATTAGTCTTCAGTGCTTGTTCAACCGAATTCTACTCAGAACAATCCAGACCAGCAAAAACAAAGAATACCTGGTATGGGCATATCTGTAAGACCAAAGGAAAAAGAAGAAACCCTCTAATTCACAGAACATAGATTTGCACATTGACTGAAATATATTGCATTTTTCCTGTTACTTATGCACAGTAAGTCTGCAGTGAGAAGAGAAACTCAGAGCTGGTGAGGTATTCACCATCAGATGAGTGTACAGCAGTTTAAAGCAGTTGCTCAGAGCGATTCCCGTTGCATTGCACTGCAACAGATGGAAAGCCAGCAAGAGCACCTTTCCTTCAGATTTAGAAGAATGGGGAGGAACGAGGAACAAGTAGCCTATCTGCCAGAACTGAAGAGGTAAACTGACATCAGAACTCAATCTTCTGGAAAAATAATTCTTGCTAATATTGTCACATGTTACAGAGTTTGAAAATCAGATTAAGGTAATTGAGAGTAGTCACGCAGAGTAGTAGAGTGTGCGAACGGTCTAGTAAAAAATTGTGAGGATAATACGGCTGTTAGGAATTGGGTTTGCCTTTCCATTAGGAAATGAAACTAAAACGTGGTTTGATCGTATGCTCTCCTGTGTTTTTATGTATACAGGAAATGACCCAGCTGATTAGGCCAAATGGCAAGCCTGGAAACTGGTGTGCAGACACTACGAAGCACTTTCCTGGAATTATGACTGTAGTGATGCTGTGTTTTGCCACTAAACATGCGGCTTTCTCAGCTGGACCCCAGGCACCTCATGTCAGTTACCAAGATGCTGATGAGATCGTGGTAGCACCCTGCACAAGCTGGGAGCTGTGGTGCAGACGTGGGTGCAGTGATTCCTGGAATGGGCAAGGACATCCCATCAGCTGCCATCACTCAGGGTTGTTCATGAAGGGAGGGATGGTGATGCTTTTCCAGCTGGTGCTGTGCTCTTTGGACAGTGACACAGAGAAAACTCCCGTGTTACCTCCCATTGGCTGTGGGTGAAGTTTGGCTGAGTCTCAGTGGCATCAGCATTTCTCAGCAAACTGTGCTCCTAAATGTGAGGTGGTCCCCTGAACCTTCTCCGGGCTTAGGATTTCTGCTGCTTCCAGATACACTGTTTCCGCCTCAAAAATGCCTTGCAGATGCCTCATGAGTAGCTCAGATGACAGAATTACCAACATCATTTTCTTTCCCTTCAGCATCGAGCTCTGTCATGCAAGGAACTCTGCCAGCACAGAGATAGGCCGCATCCTTGCCTTGCAATTTGGTTACAAAAACATGGCATTGAGTGATCTGGGCCCAGCGTGCCCCGTCAGCCCTCGCTCTGGCCAAGCTCCCAGTGGATGCCTGCCCTTGGCTGCTGCTCCCACGTGTCCGCCTGAGTGGGTGGAGGAATGACTCAGATAAAATTTGACTGACTGGGAGAAACCTGGCATGGGGGTGATTTAAGGCAGGGAATGAAGGGTGTCTCCTGTGGGCAGATGTGGTAAACAGCTCTGTGAGAATGCTCTTTCACCAGCTTGATAATGCCCTGGCTAGAATTCAGTATTCACTGACCTCATTGTTTGTTACTTGAGGTTAGTCTTGATTTTGGAAAAAGTTTGTGAAAAAGGAGGTAGCTCTTCTTCCTAGTGCTGTACAGGAAAAAACAGATCCTCCTCTGGCAGAAGTCAGCTTGAGTCCATTGTCCTAAGTTATTGTTATGGCCTGATACGTTTGAGATATGAAACAAGAATGTTTTTGTTGGTAAATGGAAAATGTTAAAGTCAGTGGCAGAAGTCTTGTTTAAAAAAAAAGAGAAAGCACAACAAAAAAAACCCAAAACACATGTTCCAATTTACAGGTCAGTTGATATCCTCCCCTGAGGCTGCCTTAATTTCTAGTTTGGGCATGTCAATAAATCAATGCCACAAGCCATCAGCGAGGCAGGATCCAGCAAAGCAGCTGCCATATGAACACCGTGCTCAGGATCCAAATGCACATAGCCAAAAATCTCTCAATACTTTTTCTTACTTCATTAGTTTATGCTTTACATAAAAATAGCTGTCATTTTTTGCAATGAATAATCATGTCTGCCTTAAGATAGATATGTCTACATGATAAGCTTGTTAAATAAAGAAGAGGAAATAAGTTCCTGTGTGGAACTTAAATGCAATTCTGAATTATGGTATCTTTTCTTGATGTATGTTCCACTCTTTAAGCACCAATTTTGTTCTTGTTATATGTTGTATGAAGAAACAGTAGATAAAGCAGCATCATTATTAAAAAAAAAAAAAAAGTGATGATTTTATGCTTATACATCTCAGGAGAATGTCACAGGTGTGATTAATAGAGGGTTGTAACACAAATAAGACTCTCTGGAGAGCAGACTTTCTGCCTCATGGTATGTGCATTTTTCATTGCTGTGCAACATGATTATAAAATGCTCTCTTACAGGATCCTTAAGGTTTGATTTTGCTCTAGTTATTGTTCTGAGGCGAATGCACTTGAGCAGGTGAATACAAATTACTACCATGACTGGACTCCTGTTGTCTACCTACTCTGCAGACATGCAGATGTCTGCATGATTTGCAAGGCCCTGAGAGTCAAGCCTTGGTCATGCTGACGAGTAGGAGCTCAGAAAGAGAGTTCTTCCTGTGCACTCCAAGGCCTCCTTGCTCCAAGAAGATAAAGACATCAGGAGGGCAGGAAGATGGGTGACAGAAAAGCATCAGAATCTCTTCAGCCTTCAAAGACCAACATGGTACTCTCTTAGATCTCTGAAAACATCTGTAACTTTGGAAAACTTAAATGTCCAGGATCAAAAAACGTATTCTGGGGCACAGACTGCTTGAAACCTGTCATGCTAGACACTTCCTGCAGAGGTTAAACTAAACAAGTAGTTCCCGGAACAGAGGAGCTAACACCACCCGGTTTCCTACCAATCTATTTCATAAGATCTCTTCTTCCTCTGGATTCTCTGTCTCAGAAGGGAAAGGCACATGGTAAAGGTTGTATATTAGGGGAGACATAAAGAACAACAAACAATTTGTCTTCCTGGTCACGGAGGAGCAAAAAATCTTGATGTATTGGAGACCGCAACCCCCTCTGTCAAATCTGGTTGAGAGGACTAGCGATAGTTACCAGTGGGGAACAGAAACAGACAGACACAGCATGACTGCATAGACCTTGTTTCCTTAGGAAACTGGTCTCAAAACAAAGCACAGAAATCTGATATATTTATAGCAAAAGAGGTGGGGGTCTTTCCAGAGGAAATGGACTGCTTTCCTGGGCCTGATCCTCGTGTTACTGGAAACTACTTCAGTTCACACTGTTCTGCTCTTCCAGGTCTGGGAACCTGTACAGGTCCTGGAAGAAGTTAACAGTGCCAGAAGCACTACCAAGAGATGCCTCAAGCACTCCACAGGAATATTAATTTCTGTATTAACACTATGTGTGAGGTACATTAAGGCATATACAGTGTGTAGAAGAATCAGTCAGCTGAGATGAAAATCAGCAATAGAGAAAGGATCACACTGAAGACAAGCTGCCCTAGCTCCAGCTCCATCCCATACTGCAACTTAGCAGATACCAAACATAACCAAGTACAAATCTGTACCTTTTGGGAAGTGTGACGGTAGCTACCTGCAAGAGCATTGTGTTCTCCTCTGTAGGTGAGAAACGAAGAGAGCAGAGGCAAACTCAACATCCCTTTGAGAGAGCAGAGACCAGGTAATCTGTTTCTGCTCTCAAACTTGAAGTTCCCTCCCGCAAGGGAAAGACAGATTGGGTGAGCAAGAAGAGGTATTGTATTGTTCAGCAAGCTAAGGCACATGGAAACCTAGAATTTTTCTGCTCTACCACAAACTTTCCAGCCTCTATATACCGCAGCTGCAGCCCAGCTTCTCAGGAAACCAAGACATGTAGATACTGGGATACTGAACACGAAAGACACCTATTAAATCCAGCCCCTGACAATGCAACATTGTTCCCAATTTAAAATTTGTTCAAGATCTTTTGTATTTCAGGTTCTTGTGTTCAGAATTGGCTGTGGAAAGGCTTTCTGCCTTGTACTTGAAACACACCAACTGGGCTTAAATTACTAGTTAAACATTATGAAGTGTTTTTTAAAGACCTGTAAAATACAGTTACTTGTTATATAGGTAAGCTTTTGTTATTTGGCCTTTCATCCAGAAGTATTTTGAAAAGCCAGGAATAAAATGGCTTTCCTCCTTGATACAGTGATCTCGTGTCCACTGATCACAAGTGTCGAGTACAACTCTCCACCCTAGCCCATGCTGGGTTTTTCTGACAGCCCATACAGCCTGTACTACCTAATTGCCTGTAGGATTTTTGTCTGTGGTGATGGTGTTTGGCTATTTGGTTCATCTTCTTCTTATTATTATTCCTAGAATAAGACAAAGCAGAGCTTTCAGAGATATTTGTAATCTGTCAGCCTGACTCCTCTGTTACTCCTCCGTGAATTCTCACAGCCATACCTTTCTGCCCCTGTGGAGGGCTGATTGTGAGATAATCTTATCTGATGATGTCAGTTAATTCTAAAATGATTCTGAAACAGGCTTAACCATATGATTCTATGATTCCATGATAAAACAAAGTAACAGAATTTCTCACAATTTGCTCTTGCATCTTTGCATTGACTCAAATAACATGTGCAGGCCTGTCTCCCTATTTTAAGGCAGTCATTGCTTTTCAGTGGCTGTTTTATGCCTATGATCAATATACCCTTTCAACAATAATTTATAAGAGATTTCACCATAACTCCTGTCCAACATTTGCTGACTTAAACCGTCAACAGTACAAATGTATTGTGATGTTCAATGAATGTCTAAGGAGCAGCAGGCTATAGCAGAGGAGTTCTTTGTGGTTGTGAACAAAAGTTAATAAAAGGTGTATCTTCCTCTTCTTTTAATGCTCATTGTTCTTTCTGGCACTGACCTGTTTTTTGCTTTTCATTAGGATCCATTTAGGAATTAGCAGTCTGATTGCCTTTCTCCGTATAACATCAGGTATGTTATGGCTCAGTGGTGAGGCATGCTGTCTTTCAAGAGTGGAAGTGCTAACACATTCTGGGAGCGGTGTCAGGGAGGAAATTGGACAAGTTGCTTTCAGTTGCACTGATTTCTTTTTTTTTTTTTTCTTTTTTTTTTTAAGTCAGGTCTGAACACATCTCTGTACAACAATGTAACCAGGATGAAAAGCAAAGGCTGAATCCTTCTTCGGCTTCTAGCAGAACGAATGGAAAGAGCATTCAGAGTCAGCGTATCTGTATGAGTGCAAGTGAATTGTAAGACTCAGGGCTTTGAGTTTTGTGTAGGCTACAGTTTTCTCGGAGTGAGCTGCTTTCATGACTCAAGACATACAGTGAGCTGAATTTATGTTGTGTGCAGGTTTCATTCTGGTGGGATTTAATGCAAAACTTGTAAATGTGCTACTCTGCATAACTGCCGCCAGAGTCATACATAGGAATTTCTCTGAATCAGGCTGCTGTCTAAGAAGTAGTGTTGGGAAGGTGAAATACAGAAGCCTTGTACAGCCACTTGAGCAACGTAACTGGAAACATACCCTCCACGCCATGTTCAGCCTCTCCTGTTAAACTCACGCCTAAGTGAGGATGTGATGTACTGCAGTGAGTATTACTGCAGAAATGAGTGTATATCTGTACTCAGAGCTGGAGTGAGAATAACAACATGCAGACAATAACGACAGAGTTTCATTCACAGACAATGGTTTTGGAGGCCTTCTATGAAACAGAGCACTGTGGATAAAAGGGCTATTTAGGAAGTTTCTGTGTATATGATATTTGTGCTTTTGTCGCTGACTTACTTCCAATAAGACAAATAACAAGGAAATTACAGCGTTTTTATAACCAGTACAGTGAAATAGTATTTAAAGGTCCTTTTATTTCAACATCAAAGCATACATAAAAGAATAATTCATTCCCAATGGAGTAACAAGACAAGACAGGACACTTGCTGTCTTTTAAAGCATGAGATTTTTTTTTCCCACCAAGTGCCTGAAGAAAATAGATCAGCTTAAAATGACAAACTGATGCCTTTTGTCCTGTTAGCAAACTAATGCATTCAGTATGAGGAAGAGTGAAATCATTTTCTCTAAAAAGAGAGAATAAAGATGTACAAGGTAAATTAAATGGAAAAGAACTAGAGATAGTCACTATCAAATGTATATTGCAATTGTATCTGTTCTTTTGAAAGCTTAAACGAATGCAACCATTCAATCAAAGAGGAAACCATAACAATTTAAGTGGTTGGAATAATTTTCCTGATTAAATCAGCTCCAAATTCCACTGAATTCAGTACAGAGCCTTCCTTCTACTCCTTTCTCCTTCCCTTCTGCCGCCTTCATTGCATTAAAACAAGGACCTTGGTAGGTCTGGATAAGTGGCTCATTCCACACCCTGCCCATGGGATGTCTTGTTGGCAGCTTGTTGGCGTCAGCACATGGTGCAGGGTCCTCTTCCACTCAGCTCATGTATGCAGGCGAGCCTGGTCCAAGGGGCTGCCCTTAATAGAGAGCATGGACATGGGCTGGAGGAGCAAGACTCCCATGCTGCGTGCTTTGCAGCCAGGTCTCAGGCTCAAAGGACCTTCCCTGCAGCAGCCGGCACGTGCAGAGTGTCAGCCCCTGCACTCCCATCTGCACGTGTGGGTTTCCATCACGGCCCCAGCACTTTGAACAGCCACTTTGTAGGCGAGTAGGGAAGAGGTAAACCAAGTGCCTGGGAGCGGGAAAGGGGGTGGGGAGGAAGGAAAATAAATGTGAGAAAGCTTTAGATGTTGTCCAAGCGTCCATCTGGTGGGTCCTTCTGATGTTTCCTTGCTGAAGGCCTCCCACTGAGCATGTCTCAGAAGGATCCCTCCTTTCTTTCTCTCATGCCAAAAACTGAGTCAGAGGCGGGTTTTGTTAGCAAGGGGTCATGAAAGCTTTGTTCAGCTTGTCCTGTAGCCTGTGCATTTGTTTAGGAAGATATTGAGGCTATCCGAAACCTTGTGGTTCATATTCACACAAAGCAGAGCAGCCTTAACCTGACTGGGATACACTGAGAAACCAGTGCCTCTGAAACACATCCATAAGGTGCCAGGCCAGATAAAGGCCAGGACTGTCCCAAATCCTAAGCCTACTGCTGCACTGGGGAGGGGGAAGGTTGCTGATAAGTATTCCTAGTCATATTTTGGGCTGCTCATTCATTCTGACTTACCTAGGGAGAGGGAGCAGGGGAAGCATTTGCTGTAGGCACAACAGTCAGGCTTCTGACCCATGGCTGCTCTAGGGGAAGAAAACACCTTGCTGTGTGCCTGCCCTTTTCTCAGCAGATCTGGCTGGGGTGAAGAATTCAGGTTTCACCCATACACTTTTTCCTCCTGCTTCTTTGGGGTTCCCCAGAGCAGCTGTGCTGTTCCTGGGTCATTCTGTAAGGTACTGCAAGGTAGATCTTCAGGGAGGATTACATTTTGCAGATGTTCATTGGATAAGGGTTTGATATTTTACACAGGGGGGGAAGAGTACATGGTGTAACAGAGCTCTAGGAAGAGATAGTGTGAAAGATAAAAGAAACTGTAATACCAGTATGAAATCAACTGATTTTAGAATGACTTTCATGAAAGTTGGAGTTTATAATATTCTTGTAAGAGAGCAAGAAATAAAAGAAAAAAAAAGATTTTTTGCTGTTCTACATGCATTAACAAACACAAAAAAAATTATTTCTTTTTTTCCAATTTATTTTCAGTTTGGGACCCTTAGGTTCAAATTAAATTTAAACAGATGTGCATCAGCTATATAGTTTCAAATTCTTGAAGAAAGACCATGTCTGCATTTCCACTGATATGAAGTGATACTCAGTCAATACAAAATGAAAGCTATTGTACAATGCAGCTATTTATCTTGCTCACTTAAGATAAAGAAACACTTTAAATGAGAATGTAAACATGCCATTAAGCCTCGCTGGAGGAGGACACCAAAAAGGTTACTTTGGAAAACATATGCCTGAAATTAGAAAACAGAAAATGAAGCACTCTAACTGTTAGTACCTCATCCTGGCTGGGAGGGAAAGTGCAAAGTGGGGATGAAGAGAGATACAATAGGATTTCAAGAGAGTCATGTGTCCAGAAGTTATATTAAAAAGACTTAAAAAGAAAAGACGTGGAATTTTATACTATTGAAATGCTGGTAGGAGGTTTCCTTTATTAATACTGTGCTCAGTTTGCTTCTTGGTGTGGGTCTGGGCTCAAAGTCTTCTCACAGAAAGAAAAATACAATTGCTCTTTCCTGTGAGTGATGGGAACACAGGGGCAACTCCTCTGCACTGCTGTAAATCAAAGCATCTCCAGACACATCTGTGCATTGACACTCGCTTGTATGAGATGAAGACGTGGCCTAGAGTTTCCAGACAACTGGATGGTTTCACTGCAATCCATTTTGATTTGCTCTTTCTGCTGTTATATGTATTTTTTCCAGTGTCTATCGGTGTGCTTGGGTATCACTGATGAGCAGTTAGGGGACAGCTTCTGCCGTGGCTCAGCTCTGAAGCGGGACTGGGTGCCTCTGCTGTATGGAAAGAGGAATGGGAAGGTGATGTGTATGTGTGCAGCCACACAACCAGCCGTTACACACATATGTGTATCTTTCCTTCTTTAGTTCTTTTCCTCCCTTGATTTGAGCCCTTCATGGAATCACAGATAAGTTTGAGTTGGAATGGACCTCTGAAGGCCATCTAGTCCAACTCCCCTGCAATGAACAGGGACACCTACAGCTACATCAGGTTGCTCAGAGCCCTGTTCAGCTTGACCTTGGATGTCTCCAGGGATGGAGCATCCACCACCTCCCTGGGCAACCTGTTCTAGCGACTCACTGCTCTTATCATAAAAAACTCTTCTAGTCCTGAATGATTTCCTTGTCTCTACTTTTACTATAGCATTCCTGTTTCCTCATTATGCCTTCCCTTTAAAGGAAACAGGAACATTTTTAAATGGCTAGGAGATGTTATTCAGTGGAACTTTTGTCTTTCCATTTCCTCCTGAGCTGATCTAAATTCCCTCCCTGGTACTTCAACAGGTATAGTCTCCTTACTGTCTCCTCTGCCAAAACCTGAAGCCTTTTTCCGGTCATTTCTTGCTCCAGTTATCATATCCCAGTCTTTGAACTGGGCCCAGTTTTCTCCCAGTCCCTTAGTCTGCTCCAAATCCCTCAGGCAAGCCCACCAACTCACACAATTTATTTCCTGCCTTCCTGGCTCTGTGTTGTATTCATCTCTTCTTTTGCCCCCAGAAGTATTTGAACTCTACAAGCCCTTCGCGTTTCATACCTTACCTAAAATAGCACTTTTATTTCTGCTCCGTTCTTTCCTGCCCTTGGTGATCTGCCGTGACTGCTCCTTTTGTCTACTTTCCCCACTCCCTTCTGGGGGCCTCTTTCCATGCTGCCTTCTGATTTATGTGTGTCAATGCCCTCCATTTCCTTCTCCAAATCACTTCTTGAAAGCCCACCTATTCCATGAAATGTAACCATTTGAAAATTACCTCTTTGGGTCTGGCGAGGAGCAATTATTTGATGGCGTGAAGCCAGTACAAAACCAGTACAACCATTGCTTTCATGTTTGGTTTGATCACTGATCCCTATTCTGCTGCAACACCAAGCTTCTCTGGTGATTCTCTTCACCTGTCATAGACACCCTTAAGCCAGTTAAGAAACAAAGCAGGAAGAATGTGTGATGGTGTCTCTATTTCCCTAATTTCTTGGGTTTGCGGGGGTAAACATGGCTTGCAGCTGGGTCAATGAGCCCACTCTGTGCCTCATGGGCCATCACCCCTTCCCATCATCTCTTCTCATCCTCTACTTCTCTTCTGTATGTGCCAGTTGAGCTCTGTGGCGGACAAGTTTAACGAGTGCAAAGTCTTCCCACCACGGACATCCTGTGCAAAGCAAGTATTTCTCTGCTGTGGAGGAATTTCCAGGTGGAACAAGTTGGGGACAGGGTCTTTGGGCTTTCATTTTTTGGTCAGTGTTGTGTTTCTCTAAGTGCAGCAGGCAAAGTTTCAGTGCTTCATATATACTATTAGTTCTAATAACTCAATAATAGTAATGCTCTTTTTTAATGGCTTCATTTTTATGGGTGCAATTATGTTGCATGTATAAATTTAAATAAATTTAATTTAAAGACATCTCTTTGCAAAATTCCTCAAATTAAGTTGCAATTATCCCCTTTCCTATGCAATGGGTTATGAGTGTATATTGGATCTAGTCTTACATTTTTTATTTCTCTCTGATCCAGCCAAACTCTTATAAGAAGTATTTTACTTACATTTAAACCATGTCCCATTGATATCATGGGAGCTTCAACATGACTGTGTTCAGGAGTATTTATTTTGGCTGTTGCATCATTACATATTTAGACGAGAGGAAATAGCTGTGTGCCTTCTAAATTGCTAACACTAAGGGGAGCACTTAATCTTTAGAATATCTTAACTATAAATCCAACATCAACACGTGTGTCAGAAAACACATGGATTCTTTGTGCCTGAATATTCAAGGATTATGATTAATGTTTAATGTAAATCATAGACTAAATGCATGGAAATTGAATGCCAGTTGCTTTAGGTTCCATTAAAGAACTTTAAAACCAATGTTTAATGATATTCTTGAAATATCTTCTGTATATCTCCTGCCATCTGTCCTTCCTCATGGCTGTAAGTCTCTCCATGTCAAGCACTATGTCTTTTCTCCCAGTCTCCAGGCTTTGAGTCAGTCACCCTTGGAACAGTGAACATGGGGAGGGAGAATGTGAGTGAAAAGAAAGGACCGTGCTTTGCCTGCAGCTCACAGCTGGCTGAGTCAGACAAGGGGATGCAAGGGGAGTCACAAAAGTGGCTGGAAAAAGTGAGCTATTTCCCTGACACTTAACTGTAGTCAAAGGCAAGATGGACGTACAGGTCCTAATTCTTCAGGCTTTTCTTCCTGCAGCTCCCAAGACGCCTTCCAAAAATCTGTTCCTTACTGGTTCCTGTGGCTTGCTGAAGATCTGAGACTGCCCAGGCAGCCCCATCGTGTTGTTGAGAGGCTGACCTTGGTTTTGCTTGGGGCAACCTGCAGGCATCTCTACCCCGGGACTAGTACAGTGATGGCAGGCTACAGAAAAAATTGTCATGGGAAAAGATGACAAGATTCAGCTCCAGATAAACACCAGTGCTCAGCAAACCTTCCCTTGGGAAGGTAAATCTCCCTGACACTCAACATTGTCGATGACAGTGCTGAGAATCCTGTGATGCTTCTGATGATGCTGCATATGACCATGTCCCCTGCCCTTCATGGTTACCTGGTCGTATTGTTCTTCCTTGAGGAAAAGGGTTTCTGTAAATGCTGTTCCAGGGTTTTTTAAAGCAGCGCCTTCTCACATTTAGGGGTATGGTGATGGACTTGAACTTAGGTGTGCTCCTTAGATTTACTTGAGTTTTATATTCGTCCTGTTTTCATAGAATCACAGAATTGTTTGAATTGGAAGGAACAGTTAAAGGCCATCTAGTCCAACTCCCCTGCAATAAACAAGGACACCTATGTCTAGATCATGTTGCTCAGAGACCCCTCCAGCCTGACCTCGAGTGTCTCCAGGGATGGAGACAACCTCTCTATCATTAGAGATATCCACAACCTCTCTTTCATTGGAGAAATGCCCAGAAATTTCAATGGTATGTGAGATGAGAAGTGTTGGAAATCACAAGCAGCTCTCAGATACATGTTGATTCTTCTGAGCAAAGCAGTGCCTGTCTGCATCCTGTGGCCACCAACAGTGGAACAGGTGTGGGGATGTTTATTCTGTGTGAAAATATCTCCTGTGTTTTTGTTGTTGTTATCTTGGATTCTGAGATAACTTCGCTGGAGTATCTCAGGGATAAGCAGTTGATTACTCACTCATTTTTACTGTGAAGGATCTACCTACCATGCCAGTATCACCCTGACAATGTTAGCAGATATGCACAGTTTGTTAAATAGGCTGTAATTTTTCTATTGATAAGCTGAGGAAGCAATGACACTTAGCAATGACACTACTAGTAGGTATGACAGTTCCATACTTCTGTTGTCTCTGCAGTGGTATTTTATATTCCACTATTCCTGCGAAGCAGGATGATGAATCCCCTTCAAATTATAGCAGAATTCATGGGGATATTTGAGGAGTTGCTATAGGCAGACCAAGACCAATGAATTATAAGGTACTGGAGGAAATCATCATTATTGGCTCTTCAGTTCAGGTCAGAAATTCTATGACAACTTTCCTCATCTCAGAAGTGAAAGTGCACTAATTAAATGGAGACACTATCCTGATGCAAGCTTAAAACTCACATTCCAGGCTTTGTCTTGCAGTGCAGTATGCAATATCTTTCCTGACCTTGCAGGGAAAATGCAGCGGACTGTGTGCTATGGGATCCAGCTGAGAATTCTGGCAGTGAATTAAGAAAGTCAGATTTCATTTTGAAAAGTGATGGTGATCGTCACCATCAATTAGGAAGTTCAGCTACAGGTTTTTATTACAGCATTCTAACAAAGGTGATTGCTGTCTTGTTTCAAAGCAGTGCCTTGGCAAAAGGGAATTAATGCTTCAGATTTTACTTCATTGACAAATGGCCTGCAGTTAGCCACTGCCCACTTTCAGTAACTGATATTCTGGAAAATAAGCAGAAACATTTTGCTTAATTATGTGGCTGTAGTGGCTGTGATTTATCTTGTGATTGCTGTGCACGTGTGGACTATTCAAGGAGCAGAGCTGATTTTGGAACTCACCACCACATTATGACTTACTAATGTTATAATTTAAGGACACCAGTAATTGCAATAGTTTTTCTCTCACTCCTTTCTTTTATTTTTAAGAAGCATGTTTCTTTATTTCTATTATTTTGAGTTATTTGAGTCTCCTGTTCAATTTTCTTTTTATGACTGAAGGTTGCAACGGTTCATCTCTATTCCTGACTATTGCCAAGTGAGGTTTTAGGCAGTATGCAACACTCCAGGTCCCATGATGAGGAATAACTCATGAAGCATTTAAATTGTTCATTGACCACAGGCATGTGATGAAGAGTGAGTTGAGTGAGAAGGACTCATCTGGGCTGCTGTGCTGCCCTGGCTGCATGATCCTGCTCCTGCATTCAGAGCAGTGGGAAACAGCAAAGTCCAGCATCTACAATGAATATACTCCAACTGATGAATCCAAAGCGGGTTTCTTGATAAACATTGGACTAATTAAGTCTTCTGGGATTTAATTTTACTTGAAAAATACAAGACAGAGCAAAGCATGAAATAATGGCTTCTCATTCCTTCACTCCAACATTGTGCTGTTTGTATAGCCTGGACAGTAATGTCTCATTTTAGACCCACAGAATCATAGAGTATTTTAGAGTTAAAAGATTATATTACTAGTAACAAGTAAATGCCACTCACGTCTTTTGCCTGTGCTCTCTCAGTCTGTGTTGTGTGTAATGGGGTCTGAGTTCTCTGGAGTCTGCTTATGTGCAGATGGGCATATTTCTTTTAAGTGTGATCAATACTGCTGAGATTCGCTGTAGATCACTGCTATTTTAAATAAACAAACGCGTGTCTTATGTATCATCTACAGAGCCTTTCCTGTTCCCAAGCCCACACACTCACAGTATGAGAGCAGGCATGTCTGTGCTTCCTTGTTTTGGCGAGGTGGGGTTTGGTTTCTTCTCGCAGGTAGCAGTGACAGGACAAGAGGCAGTGGCCTTAAGTTGCACCAGGGTAGGTTCAGGTTGGATAATAGGAAAAACTTCTTCTCCAAAAGAGTTGTCAGGTGCTGGAATGGGCTGCCCAGGGAGGTGGTGGAGCCATCACCCTGGTGGTGTTCTAGAAGCATGTGGGTGTGGTACTCAGGAACATAGCTAGTGACCGGTAGTTGGATGGTTGAACTAGATGATCTTAGAGCTTTTTTCCAACCTCAATGACTCTGTGATTCTAATTTCCCTCAGTATTCCTTCTGTGATGTACTTGGATTAAGCTTAGCCAGACAATCAGAGAAAAAAATTAGAATGCCTTCTTTCAAAATGCAACAGCTTAGCATCACATCTATCCTAAACTATTAGAAGCAGTATACTTGGTGACACTCACTTGACCAAGCTGAAGAGCTGTAGTAGATGGACAGACTGGATGGGCTACTGGATATTTGTTTTATCATTAGGTTGCAATTAAACTGATGAAATTCTTAACACATCTGGTAAAATTGCTACTTTTCCCACATTAAAATGTGCTGTTGTTGCAAGTTTTGAAGGGTGGTATTAACAAATATAGTCTTTTCAGTTAATTTCACTAGCGTGTGAGCAAATGTTTGGTTTTGGGAAGAGATGTTGCATGGTTACCAGGTTTTGCTGCTCAGAATTATGTGAAGAGGCAGCAGTCCAAAGTGGATTAAATAGAGTTTGCTGCTCTCTTGGTTTTCTGATTAGAGGAAACCCTTGAGGCAGAAACTGGTTTTATTTGACATTCCAGAAGAACTAATTTACTTGCATATTCTGTGGCCTACTTTGTGCCAAGAGACTGGCATAGATAAGTAAATAAAACTTCTGATGTTTTGAGGCTAGCTACATGTAGTACCACTTGTTTTTTTTTCATTAAATCAAATGGTGCCACCATTCAGCACTAGAAGAGAGATATTGTGTGACAGAAGAGGTTCACAGTCAACTGCATTATTGCTAGAGGCATGTTTGATGCATAGTGCATAACCCACAGAACAGAGGATGGCTGGTATTTCAGTCTGAATTCATTATTTCCACTCAATTTTGAGGGCTCAACGTGTCCATACCCTTTTTTATAAAGGAGGCAGGAGTGGATATTCTAGCCCCATACAAACAGAGTTGCTCTCAGTGAACCACAGCATGCCATATCACCATCTGGAGTGCATTTCAGAGAGAGCAATCAGTGCTGTTGTCTATCACTTTTCTCTACCAGCAGCTGTTTCCTGCCAAGCTCCTTCCCTCCAGCCCTCCACTGCTGTCTGCTCAGTTGGGTTCTCCCAGGCCTCTCAGGCCACAAGCAAACAGCCTGGGACAGCTGTGCAGCACACGAATGAACAGTTCACTGCACAGAGCTGAGCAGTATATATGCTCCTGACTTTGTGTGGCCCCCTCTCACCTGGATTCCAACCTTGTAAAGGTAATAAAAACATTCACAGAAATACACAAGCAATACTGCGTGACTTATTTTTTCCTTGGGGAGAAGCTTATAGATAGGTAGCTAATGCTCATATCACTTCTGTCTCCTGATGATGTCCAGTGCTGGTGCTGAAGAGTGTAGGCTGAGTGTATGTTGGTCACCAGTAATCTACATCACCTCTACCATCACAAAAATATTCAGTAGGTGCATCCTATTCAAAGTACTAAAATTTTGGAAAAAAACAAGATAACATCCTGCTTGTTTCAGACACCATACTAAACTGTGTTTTACCTGCTACACAGAAGTCTCCGTTGAAAGCCATGGTAAAGTGAGTACTGAAAAGCTCAGCACTTATACATGCTTTGACCATAAGATGGAGATATTGGGCTGCAAAAGAAATTACGTACTTCATTGCCTCACCACTTTGGTTAGTGTGGGCTTGTTTAAAGAAAAGTGATGATGATTATTCTTAGCTAAAACTAGTTTTGTGGTCAGAATTAGAGACCAGCCAAACCAGGATAGCAACGTGCTAGAAATATGAAATCCTAGTTTTAAAGTGCATTGTTAACTGTGGAAATGTAGGCAGTTATAATATTTTCAACAGAGGATTAGGGTCTGCATTTGCTTCCCCCCAAAAATGTCAAAACATCTTACTTCCAAGTAGCAGAGGTGTACCCCTTTCTGATGAATAGAAGATTATATAGAACATTCAAAGGCAAGAAAAAGTGGCTTGTTGTTAACATAGTCTGTATGTACTATCTATATCATACTATTGTATTCTAATCTTTAAGTATATCATCAAAGCCTGTGGTCCAGTCATCATCTAGCTCTCTGCAAGAGGCTCCTGGTCTGCAGTACCTGAGCAGGATCATTCCCAGGGCACTAAAGGGGAGAATATGACTTCACCTTGAAAAATATATAAAAATAGTTCCTTCTTAAATCATCTGATCCACTGCTCTCTGTGGGTTTGTAGTGGAAATGCTAAGCCACAGCTTGAACCCGTGATTGAGCACCTGGTAGGAAGACAGGGTCAACCCAGGGAAGCTCAGGTGCAAGCAATGCACCTGAGTGACCAGAAGGGGTGGAGCCAGGATCCACCCCTTCCTGGCCCTCATTTAAGGATTGGCAGTGGAGGGAAGTGTATCTTGCTGGAGATCTCTGCCTACCTGGGAATTTTACAGGCCTTCTGAAGGTAATCAGCTTCTTTTATTTTTTGCATTTGCTGCTGTTAAGTCTGAAAGGATCCTCACTTGCTGTCGGCCTGGAATCTTACTGCTCTGCTGTCTTGTGCTTTCTTATTGCTTTCCCTTGTGTTACAGGGTTTTATGTCTACATAGTTTCCTTCTCAAGTTGCCCTCAATAATGAGGCTAAGGGAGCAAGCTGCACCCGTTTCTTGGTCAGGTGTTCCCCATAGACTCATTTAGAAAACTTAAGCCAATCATATTAGGGCTGAAGTCAGTGAAAGCAGTATTAGTGCACAAGCAGAAGTAAGGGCTTAATTTTAGGTCATGGAAGTGTTATTAGCTGCTAATTACTAATGCAAGATGATGATTAAATAAGCAGAAGAGTGGTTTATTAACAATGACTGTAACTAATGGAGAGATAATTTAAATGAAAGTGTAGTGGATTTACCATCACCTGAAGTTTTACGCCCCAGTACAGATACCTGTCTAAAAGTGATGCTTCTTCAGTTAGCATCCCTGAGCTGGTTGTGAATGAAATTACATCTTCAGTGTAATGCATAAGATCAGATAAAATACTTCCAGGGGTTGCAGAGTTGCTAAACATGTGAGGCTGGAGGGCAGCTCTTGTGACCGTCAGGTCCAAATCCTAAAGCACAGTAATATACAGTAGATGGGCCAAGGCAATGATAGATTTCTAACATTAGAAGGGGAACCTTTGCCAGTGCCTGACTCCCCTCACAAAATATATTAAAAAAGTTGTTTTTTTTTTTCCTTTTCATGTTTAAATACAGCTTACTATATTCCAGTCTGTGCCCACTTCCTCTTGCCCTGTCACTGGACGTTACTGAGAATGGTCTGGCTCCATCTTTCTTACTCCCTCCCTTCAGGTATTTATGTGCATTGATAAGACTCCCTCTGAGGCTTCTTTCCTCCAGGCTGAACAATCCCAGCTCTCAGCCTCTTCTCTTGTAAGGGGTGCTTTAATGACTTCAACACCCTCCAGCATGTCCATATATCTCTTGTACTGGGGAACCCAGACCTGGAACCAGCATTTACCATGTGTGTCACCAGTGCTGAGTAAAGGGTAAGGATCCATCCTTTGACCTGATGGTAACACCCTTCCTAATGCAGCACAAGATGCTGTTGGCCTTTGCTGTAAGGGTTAATTGTTGGTTCATGGGCACTTTAGTATCCAAGGTCCCTTTCTATAAAGCTGCTTTCCTAGCTGGTCAGCACACAGTCTCTGCTGAGGTGTGAGATTATTCATCTTCATATGCAGGACTTTGCATTTGCCTTTCATGATTCCCTCGTATGGGTCTAGTTGTCTCCTCTCTCCAGCCTGCTGAAGTCCTTCTGAATGGTAACACACCAATGAGGTATATCAGCTACTACTCTCAGTTTTATATTATCTGCAAATGTACTGAGGGTGCACTCTGTCCCATCATCAAGGTTATTAATGATGATGTTTAACAGTATTGGTCCCAATATTGACCTCTGGGGCACACCATTAGTGACTGGCCTCCAGCTGGACTTTGTGTTGCTGATTATGACCCTTTGAGCCTGGTGGTTCTGTCAATTTTTACTCTATCTTGCTGTCCGCTTATCTAGCTTGTACTTCATCAGTTTGTCAATGAGGATATAATAGGAGACACTGATGAAAGCCTTAATAAATACAAGATAAACAAAATTCAGCATTTTCTCTTCATCCACTGAGATAGTTACTTTGTTGTAGATGGCCATCCGTTTGGCTGAACATGCTTTCCCCTTTTTAAATCCATTCTGACTGCTCTCAATCATCTTTTTGTCCTTAATGTGCTTAAAAATGATTTCCCAAATAATTTTCTTGATTACCTTCCCAGGGATTGAGATGAGGCTGATAATTAATTCCCTGCATTGTCCTTTTTGCACTAATACCCTCTTCTTTTTTTTTTTTTTTTTTTTTTAAACAGCACTCAGGGTATTACCACCATGATTTTTCAAAGATTACCTAGAGTAGGCTCACAACATCATTAACTCCTTCCGCATATGTGTGTGCCTGCCATCCAGGCCCATAGCTTTACGTAGATCTGATTTGCTTAAATATTCCCTACCCAGGTCCTCCTCCATCAAGGGTTAGTATTCCTTGCTTCAGACTTCTCCATTGGTTTCTGGAACCCAGGAAAACAGAAGGCCAGTCATTCTGGTTTAAAAAGAAAAAAAAAAGAAAAAAAAAAGAAAAAAAAAAGAAAAAAAAAAGAAGACGTATAGTATTCTGTACCTTGGTGACTTCTATGCCTTTTTTTTTTTTTTTCAAGGTCCCCTGGCATGCTCAGCAGTGGGCCTATGTTATCCCTAGTCTTCATCTTACTGCCTGTGTGTGCTTGTGGAAATCCTTGCTGTTGCCCTTCGTGTCCCTCACTAGATTCAAATCTGTGTGAGCTTTGGCTTTCCTAACCCTATCCCAGTGCACTAGAACAGTGGCACTGTATACTTCCTGGGTCACCTGCCTCAGCTTCTACCTCTTTTACACCTTTTTATATTTTCATTTAGTCAGGATCTCCCTATTCATCCATGCAGGCCTCCTGTTGCCTTTGCTTAATTACCAATTTGTTAGGATGGACATCTCTTCTGGACCTCACCTCTCTCTGGGGACTTATCCCATGGACTACTTACAGATAAATCCTTCAACATGTCTGAGTTTGCTCTCCTGAATTCTGAGGTTATGACACTGCATCTTTATCTTGTACACTTCTCTGAGGACCCTGAACTTCACTATCTTGCAGTCACTGTAGCCAAGGCTGCCCCTGATCTTCACATTACCAGTTGGTTCTTTCTTGTTTGCAAGTAATAGGCCAAGCAAAATATCCCTCTTATTTGCTTCATTGACTGCCTATATTAAGAGGTTCTCCTTAATGATTTGTGACTTTCCATGAATAAGGAAACTTGATTTTTCAGAGTTGACTTGAATTTACCATATTGGTAATAGGTAATTAGCATCTAAGGATTAGTGGAGAAAACTCACAGGGAGAATGCCTCCAAGTAATGTCAAGGAAACAATTTTACTTCTAGACCGAGAAATTAATACAGAACCAGAAAACTCAGCAATTATATCCAATTTCCTGTATGTGTATGTGATCACCCAGATTCAACACAAGGGCTGAGGGTTAAGATCGACCTTTATCCTCAACCCTTCCTTTTTGTGATCTGATTTCTGTAAGAAATAAACCTGGGTAGGGAGGAGCAACAGCAATAGTTTCAGCAGACAGCCAAACTGGACACATGGGGTACTGCTGTAATTCCTGCTGCAAAATTCCCTTAAGCAATATCTCTCCTCTCCAAAGCTGTGCAAGCTGGGGAGCACAAATACCCAAACAGGTACAGTGCCGTGCAGTGGTCCTGTGGCGGCTTTGTTCTCTGAATCACAGGGCTAACTTCTGCCTGTCAACCTGGGTGTAGGTGTCAAGCTGCAGTTGGTTTTTTTTTGTGTGTGTGTGTGAAGATAAACAATACTATTGGCATTGGCAAGAGTAATTTCCAAGGAGATCTTGAATTTTATGAAGCCAAGCTGGGGAGTAGTGATGTAAGCAACCCATCTGGAGTTACATGATAGATGGGCAGTACAGCCAGGGAAAGCACCCGGGTGCCCTGACACAGGGCCCATGCTGCCTCCCCTCTTCAGCCACCACGCTCCTTAAGGTATTTTATTGCTTATGTCTTTCAGGACATGTGAAAAAGGCTTAAAATACACAAGATAAATTATCCAACATGATTCTCTGGAAAATGTTGTGTATCTTAAATGCAGCCAAAGTGCAGAGTGTATGCCAGTTGTAACAGTAATCACTCATTTTCTGTTTTGACCTAGCTGAGAAATTACAGGCTTGGAAATCAGTAATTTGAATGTAAGAATCTCTGTCACTTCAAAGGTTTTCTTTCTTTTTTCCTTTCTGGGAGCAGTATGTGCTATGTGAGTTGTTTCTCTGTTTGTTCGGAACACACCCTACTTCATCTAGCCCTGCTCCCTGAAAGTCGTTGATCTATTGGAGATAGAATATAACTGTGTATCTCACTTCCTGTGCCATTAAGTGTCCATATCAGCAATTCACTGAGAAGCCAACAGTGGAACTGGTAAAAGTTAAACATCGGAAGACCAGTGAACTGCAAAAGAATTTCTCACTGTTTCCAGGTCAAGTATTCATAGGTTGTTTTGTTTTGACTGTGGCTTCTAGATGTGGATCATGTCAACACACAGAGCAGGATTGACACCGAGACATCCATTTAATAAACATTTGTATGTGTGAGTGTGCATGCGTGTATGCTTGCGTGTGTGTGTTAACTGCTCTTATCTAATACACATCCTTAGTGGATGGTTACATCCCACACTTTGGAAAGTGTCTTGCCCACAGGACAAGCTGAGGATGCAAATTTACCAGAAACAACACTCTGGAATGCGTTTGTGGTTGTAGTGTGCATTTCATGCTATCCTGCTCTAAGCTTGTGTTATTATTTCTATTTTTAACAGCAGGGCAACTGCATCACTCAACTTTTGGCACAATTAACTGAAACAGAGTAAAATTTTCTTTACACCACAGGTTTTACTAATATAGTAAGCTATATTAAAAATATTTCCTCACATTTATTATTTCCTACAAATTAAAACACCTGAAAGATATTCATCTGATGTTTTGAAAGGCTTTTCCTATGTAAGCTACAAAGAGAAGCTAAGAAAATGTTATGGCAGGTACAAAACCCATGGATATGTCAGCATCCAATAATAAAAATGATACACAAATCTATAGGCAGTTAAAGATGGTTATTTTCAATCACACATGAAAAAATTGTAGTTAAGGTGAGACTTAAGTGCGTATGTAGGCTTTGTGCCCTTCATGTTCAGCAATGTCAGTGTACATTAGCATTTTAATTTACTTGTCTTCAAGGTAATCTTGTTTCTGAAAATCCAGACAAATCAATTCAAAATCTTATGTTCATTTTCATGCTTATTGTATCTTCATGTTCATTATATTTCCTGGATTAGACTTGCATTTATTACAAAATACATTCAGTTGCTTTTTGTATTGATTGGTATATTCTAAATTTGAACTGAAGGGTTCAAATGTGAATATTGAAGTCAGCAAGTGATCTTGCATGTTGTGCAATGACACAGCTCTTTCTAGCATAATGCTGTTGCTTCCTTTGAACACTTTCATATGCAGCTCTATATTTTCTATAGATCTTGGTGATCTTTGGGTTAAACCAGAAAAAGCATGGCTCCTATGTGGCTGACTTCTCTTATCTCATGAGAAGCAAAGTGTGTGGGCCCAAAATATGATTTTTTTAATTAATTAACCTGTGGTATAAGCCACTGTTTTCTGTGCAAGTTTGTTTGTAATAAGTGCCATTTCCTAGTCTTCACCTTCTATTCAAGGCTGTCACTCACCTCCCCCCAAGCCCTGTCCATAACAGTCAGTCCAAGAGTGCATGGCAATGGAAAGACTGACAGGTTGTGGCATGCTGCTTCAAATTCACAGAACAAAATGAGAGATTTCTCTTTCTGTGCTATGATCCCTTGGGCAACTGCTTTGTACCACCCTTGAAATAACACTGATTTTGATTCTCAGATTCATCGTTGAATTCATCTAACACCCATTCTCTGGTTTGTATACAGCAAAACAATAGAACTTTCTTCTTGATATTTGAATCTCAAATAACTGGCCGTTGTCCATAATGGCCACTAATGTTTAAATCTATCCAAACCAGGAAAATCACTCTTCAAACTATTTGTTACTTAGAGAGCTACAATTTTGCTGCAATCACATGGAGTTGGTGGACTTTTTATGAAGAACAAGTTTCACCTGAATTACTGTAGTTAAAATCTTTTCTTCCATGGAAATGTGACCTAGAGAAATGTTTCAAATTATGCCAGGAATAAGAGCCATGCTGACAAGATTAGAAAACATCCCATGCACACACATGCTTGCATGCACGCACTCTCTCCTACCCCTGGTAGGACTGTGGGTTGCAGGAGGAGCAGTGCACTTTTGCAGACTCCTGTGTTGTGCTCAAAGGAAATGCAGCAGACATTTAAATATTTCCAAACCAAACAAGACATCCTGAAGGATTCTCCTCCTGTGGCCTCATTATCTACTTACATCTGTGTTTTTAAAAATTGAAAGAAAGGCTGGAACAGGCAGAGCCACACTGGACAAGAGCAGAGAGGGGAAATGGAAAAGAATGGGGAAAAAGGTTAATAATATAACTGTCTGCCCTCACTTTCTGAGGAAAATGGGGCTGGAAAAAAAAGTGAAAAATAAGAATGGACATTAAAACAAAACATCTTTCTTTTTTAAGGTATCACACTTAAGCGTACATCTTTTAAATGTATAACGATAGCCAATACTGAAACAGAGTGACAAGACCTGTTCTGAGTACTTGATCATCCCTCTAGAGTTTAGGGAACAATTCTTCCCTGAAGTTGCACCTTTGTATTTGCTTTCCAAAAGGAAAGCCCTGGGGCTCATCTCTTCTGCCCTGGGTGCCCAGCTGACATGGTGAGCAAGCTGCTGATATGAGTAATGGGCTGTTTCAGACAAGACCTTTTTCACCGAGTGCCAAACGCCATCCAAGCCCTATCCAACCCGAGGAGAACCTTCTGAAGGATGTTCCCTGCTTAACATGCCCTCATAATGCCTTGCAGAGAGAGCTAAGAGAGGGTAGGCATGAAGGGAAGAGTTTCAGATATGGCTGAGAGTGAGGACTAGAGAGAAAAAGAAGAAGCCTGAAGCAAAAGAGAAGAGAAAGAGAGGGTGAGAATAGCATCCTTGATCCTTGTTCCAGCCACATTTGGCAGTTACTGGGTAAACGCTGTTTTTTTCACCTTGAGAATATGGTCATCCTGTAAGCAAACTATTTTTATTTTTAAACATAAACAGCATCCTTGACTGTGAAATGTCTGTAGGTATTTGGCTTAGCAAAACCTTGAGCAGATCTTAATGCCATAATGTCATAGCCTTCCTCCATAGATGTTTGTGTGTGAGTCAGTCAAAGTAGGCTTTTTGGCAGCTTGTGTTAAAACTGAACACAGTACAAGCTCTGAGGACCAGCCCTGGCATTGCTTTATGTCATAAATCACCTCCCACCCTGTGTCTGAATTGCCCTGCAGCAGAGACAAAGGTGGCTTCAGGCACACCAGGGAATGGAGGAGTGGAGCTAATGAGAAAGGTATTTAAGCGGCTCTGGGTGCACGGACTCAGCTCACCTGGGCTGGAGGGAATGTTGGCCTGGCAAAGTGGAAAGCTCATGAGGAGTTGGTTTGAGGACAGAAAATGGCTCCTGGCTTTAAAACCAACTTTGAACCAACAGTCTCCTCCAAACTCAGAGGCTGGTTACCTCCAGGTCTTCTGCAACCCAAAGATCCTGTGAGGGATGGGGTGAAAAGCATCCTTCACGGTTAGGGCAACTGGCTTCTGAGCCCAGAGCTGGTTTATCTTGATGATTTGGCCCACAGTTCCCATAGCAAACTTGCCTTTGGTTTCCTGGGTGAAAGTGCCTTTGCTTGCACTGTTGATGGTTGTTACTGTGGTGCTAAATCCTGATAGGGATCTTACAGATCTGAGAGTTTCTACATGTGGGAGGCCAGCTCTGCGTTCTGGCTGTCCAGAGGCCATGGATGAGGATTTTTACAGCCTCAAACTAAACATAGCCTCTTTCATACTAGGAGAGCTGCCATCACTGAAGTCCAGGATCTACTAGCCGCTGACATTTACATGGGGATTTATGACAGTAATAAATTATACTTTAGATTTACCTTATTTGGAATAATTTTGGAGTATCTTTTCCCCATGTTTTTTATGGCAATGTAATAGATTACATTTTAAAGGACCTGGAAGATGTTGCTGCTACCTTTACTGCATAAAAAGTTTGGATACAAAGCTTTCCAAGAAAGGAGTTTTTGGATAATGCAATATTATTTATTTACTTAAGCCATTTTATAATACTCAGGCAGCCCAGCCCAGTGGTGAGCTCCCAGAGAACTTTGATTTTTATTTTTATTTTAGTTTCTGTGCACAGGATGTACTTACTTCACTGATAAGACTAAAACAAGGCTTTTCTGAAGGAACGAATCTATATTCTTTCCTGGTGATTTTATCTCTGCAGGCAGGCCACAGGTATAAGGGAAATAGAAATATCAAGGCTGCTACAACAACAAAAGCCCATCTTTGCAGGAATCTGCAGTAGTTGCCCATATGTGAGCAAAATTCGCTTTCACCTGGCAGCTAAAAATGATTTTGAGAGAAGATATAATATGTTGGGGTCTCCACATCCCCTCTGTGCAGAAAAACTTCTGTAGGGGTCTGGTATGCTTGCAGCAACCATTTAAGCTACCTTGAAACACTTAAGAGAGAGGAAAATAAAAGACTACAGGGAAAAAGACACAGTAAGCAGCCCTTCTAGAGCAAATGAAGAATCATTTTCATCTCTATTCAGAGTTCTTTTTCCCCATTCCCAATTCCTCTTCAACTTCAGGCATTTCATAGAATCGTAGAATGGCTTATGTTGTAAAGTGTTTTAAAGATCATCTGGTTCCAACCCTCTACTGTGGGCAGGGCAGACGCTTACCAGATCAGGCTGCCCAGGGCCCCATCCAACCTGGCCTTGAACACCTCTAGGGATAGGGCGTCCACAGCCTTTCTGGGCAGCCTATGCCAGTGTCTCACCGCCCTCTGAGTAAAGAATTTCTTCCTAACATCTAACCTAAATTTCCCACCTTTTAGTTTAAAGCCATTCCCTCTTGTCCTATAACTTATTAGACCATATAAAATGTCTATTCCCCATCCTGTTTGTAAGTTCCTTTCAAATATTGGAAGGCTGCAATGAAGTCTCCTTGGAGCCTTCTCTTCTCCAAGCTTAACAAGCCCAGCTCCTTCAGCCTTTCTTCCTATGAGAGCTGCTCCAGCCCCCTGATTATCTGCGTGGCTTTCCTCTGGGCTTGCTCCTGCTTCTAGCTGTGTACCAGAAGGAAAGGAGTTTCCATCCCTCAGGTCACCTGAGTTAGCTTACCTCTTTCATTCAGAAAAGACCTTCCCAGCACCATATTTTCATTCACTATCTTCAGCTTCCTCATCTCTCTGTTCTAGCCCAAGCCTTTGGCTAACTCTTTTCTTTAGATTTCCCACCCTCTTTCCTCATCCCACCCACCTCTCTTTTGTCCTTTTTTACGTGCTTTTTCTACATTTGAATTCATACCTATTTCTGAGCACACCGTGGTTGATGTGCCCACTACCCTCTGTCTGCCTCCAGAGCACCTCCGTGGGTGCTTCTGCCCAGGCAGCATAATCCCAGTGCTGTACATCCTCTCAGGCTGGGATGCAGTCTGAAAGGCGTGGTTCATTTCACCCAGCTGCCCTGTTTTGGATCTCTGTGGAAGTCCCCCTCCTGGGAGTTGTGCAACCAGACAATGCATCCAGCAACGATGTTTGGCCTTTTCAAAACAAAGCAGCACTTAAGAATCAACAGGAACACGGTGCTCTGATAACTGGGTTAAAATAGCAAAAGAAGGCCTGCCACAAGAATATGACTTAAACTTCATTCCTTCCTCTCAAATTCTGTGCAAGTTCTACGTCATCTTGGCAATCCTGCTCTTGGGCTGGAAGAAAGGCTCACTGCCTTTCTGCTGGAAAGGGCTTTAGGCAGTGATGTCTGTCAGCTCAGGTCTGGATAGGACTGGTGACAGACCAGTTTGGTTGTCAATGGGTACAGCACCTGGAGGACTGGTTGCTTCCTACTCCTCCAGGCACTGTTCATCTCTTCTGGAGATATCTCACAGCCATCCGTTTCATGTGGAGTCACATCCCTGGAGATGTTCAAGAAATGTGTAGCTGTGGCACTGAGGGAAATGGGTTAGTAGGTATGCTGGAGGTGGGTTGACAATTGGACTAGATGATCTTAGATCTTTTTCAAATTTTATGATTCTGTGACATCCTGCATTTTTTCTCCCAATTGCTTCTTTTGTTTCGCTCTGTGCAGTTGCAGAATAAGTTGAGGTGCATTAACAGTCTTTATACCAACAATTCTTTTTGTAATTTTCTATGATGTCTTCATATTTGTTATTTTTCTTCCTTATTCTCATCTCTTCTTATCAGGTTCTTTAGAATACCATTAGAATTATAGAATCATTGGAAGGGACCCTTAAAGGCCATCCAGTCCAACTGCCCTGCAACCTACAGTGAGATCAGGTTGCTCAGAGCCCCATCCAGCCTGACCTTAGCTCGTCTCCAGGGCTGGGGCATCCACCACCTCTCTGGGCAACTGTTCCAGTGCCTCACCACCCTTATTGTAGATAACTTCTTCCTTATATCCAATCTAAATCTCCCCTCTTTAGTTAGCTCTTATTATTAACAAGTGTATTTAAAAAGAAAGTACTGGTTTCTGTAAGTATATTATCTTCCCAGTACACTGGATGAGGTGATTGATATCATCTCATTGTATTTACAATACAGTATCAGATCAGACTATAAACTTCTCTAAACTTCTGTATTAGGTTTTTCTTGCCATTATGCCAACTCTCCACAAGTAATCAACCAAAACTAATGAAGCTTTTCCCTGTTTGCAGCAGTGTGTCTAAGACAAGAAGATGTTTATTCATGGGTTTGAAATGCATTACATCCACTCTGGGCACCAAGTTTCCAATTGCATCTAGACATTTCCAACCTGATTTCTATATTGAAAAAGCAAAATAATTAAACTCCATTACCCACCATCCTTTCATTAAAAGCATTTGACAGGATCCTGCTTAAATTTGAAGGAAGATCTGAAGAAAATAAGTTTATCACATGGTAAGGTGACATGAATCAAAAGCTGGCTAAGAGATCAGAGACAACAAACAAAAATAAATGGGAAAATTCTGCCCTGAATAAAAGGTCAACAGAGAAGCGCCAAGGTCTGGTATTGTTTAATGGAGATACTGACAATCTGGAAAGGGGAATAGCAGTAAGGAATTGAAATTTCTAAATACCGCTAAAGTTAGTTATATCAGTCAAACCCTGGTACTTCAGTGGGAGAGGCAAGGACTGGGCCATAAAATTGGCGGCACATGCAAAATAGGATATATTGGAGGGGAAGGCAGAATATTCACATGACTGGAAGTATTTGAAACTTTTTATGGAAAATGCCTTGAGTCTTAATGAAGGTAGCTTAATGGAAATTTCTTCTCCATGTGCAGCTGTGATCTGCAGTACACATTCTATCTAACTATGGAGCAGTCATCTTAACATGAGCCCATCATCTGAACACAGTCGGTGGAAAGAAACATACATGCTGAGGTTAAGATTTGTGATTTCCTAAAGCAGAGATTTCCAAGAGAACGTATCACTCTTCCTCTGATGCATATTTTGGCTGCTTTTTTTCTGCAGGAGTATTTTTGACAATGAACTTTTACGTCTACATTACAGAAAACTGCTGTCTGCTTAAACAAGTTTCACCTCTTGTGAGGAGGAGGATGAGAGGAATTATCATACTTTGCTCAGGGCCTGGAAAGAAAAGACAGAAAGGGCCTTATAAGAAAGACAGAGAGCTGTTGGAGAGGATCCAGAGGAGGGCCACAAAGATGATCAGGGGGCTGGAGCACCTCCCTTATGAAGAGAGGCTGAGGGAGCTGGACTTGTAGAAAAGAAGGTTGCAGGGTGACTTCACTGGAGCCTTTCAGTACCTAAAGGGAGCCTATAAAGAGGGGAGTCAACTTTTGAAAGGGTAGATAACAGCAGGATGAGGGGAAATGGTTTTAAGTTGAAGGAGGGAAGATTTAGATTGGATTTCAGGGGGAAGCTCTTTAATATGAGAGTGGTGAGGTGCTGGAACAGGCTGCCCAGAGAGGTTGTGGATGCCCCGTCCCTGGAGGTGGTCAAGGCCAGGTTGGATGGGGCCCTGGGCAGCCTGGTCTAGTATTAAATGGGGAGGTTGGTGGCCCTGCCTGTGGCAGGGGGGTTGGAGATTTATGATCCTTAAGGTCCCTTCCAACCCGGGCCATTCTGTGATTCTGTGGAAGCCTGGAGATGGTGGCTAGCTGCCACGGGAAGGAGATAGGAGCAAATGTGGTAAACCCACTTAGAAATGAATAAAACCCAGTTGAGGTGAAAGGGGAGCTTCTGTTCTTCTTTATCTTGGCATTACCAGTCTGTTTTGTACTATCATCTAAGCAGCCCCTGGTGCCTCTTGGCACAGGATGCCACAGAGACCACGAGCTAAGTTCAAAGCTGAGCTCAGTTTTCACTGTCAGAGCTGTTATTGTGAATGCAGGTTGCCTCATACTTGCCTGCAGCAAAATTTCTTACACCTTCTGAAGCATCCAGTGCTGGTGAAATGGGCTGTACAGGTTGAAAGAATATCTTGCCTGTGTGCACCTATAGGCTTGAAAAAGAAATCCAAGTAGAGTTTAGACTGCCAAGTGGGAATCCTGGGAAATGAATGCCTTGGAAAATTGAGTGCAGCGAGTGATCTTAAAACAGTGGCTGACATTCAGGGTGTAGATCACACACTCTAATGACATTCCACTACAAGCAGGAAGGGGGGAATTAAACCCCTTGCTTCACCCCATAAGACTAATAATTTTCTGCCCCTCTTCTTTCTTGGATCTTCTTTCTGGAGGAAGGAATTGTTTTTTTCAGTGCCAGCCACACTGGTAAGAGAGGAATTCCTTACAGTCTTCACAGAGCAGGCTATGCAGAACATGTGCTGTAAGTGGGGCTTTCTCACTTTTGAGGGTTCTGCTCTCCCCGCACACAGGTCCCTCCTAAAGTGCTGAGCTTGGGAATTTCATTAGCTGAATGTTCTTTTCTTTTTATTTCACTTTTTCTTCAAAGAATTACATAGTGAGAAAGAATTCTGGCTGTTTCAAACAGCATGCAGGAAATGAGCAAGTTGAATGGTGTGTTTGCCAGCACACGGATCTTTCTGGCATACCTAAATTTTGTCTGGACTATAGATTTTCCTTATGGTTAGACATTAGTAGCCAACCATCAAAAGCTTTTCCATACAGAATGAAAGCCATGATTTGCTGTGGTGCATGCCTCTGACTAATAAATATGACCTGAGATGCCCCGGGATGGGATGGTCTGTTTCATATGAGCATCTGTTTTCTGTTTTTCCCCCCTTGAAGTGTAGTTCCTGCCTGGGGGACCCTGAGGGCACTCGCATCCAGAACTGACCATAGGCAGGTGAAAACTGCTTGGAGGTCTAATGCCCTTCTACATGGCTCATAGAGCCATGCTGGGGAGGCAGCCAGCCACCAGATAAGGGACAAAGGTAGCTGCTGAAAAAGACAGGGCTCTCCTGGGACAGATAAAAGTCAGCCACTTACCGCCAGTGGTTGTCTACTCAATGAGAACATGGCCTTTTGATTACGTTTCCCTCTGTTGCCAAAAGATGAATCCAGGAAAGAAACCAAGAAGGTAATCTACAAATACAATTCTGGCTCATTTCTGCTAGGCTAAATACCTCATTTGCACTTCTTTTGCTCTTCCCAGTGACGCCTCTGGGCCTGAGCTGCCAAGTTAGAATGATCTGCCTTCATATTTTTTTTTGCCCTTTTTCTCCAGCAACTGAGTTGAAAAGACCTTTGTATTTCCTTTGTGCAATGATAACTACAGAGGAAAGAATCAATACGCTAAAGGAAAAGAGGAAATTTCAGGACTCCTACTTCTCTTCGGATTTGGGAGATGAGCACACGTGAATGACTTTTACTAAGGAATGTCTTTAAACCTTACTCATGTAGTAGAGCTGAGGTGCGAGTAATTTGTAACAGTAAGAGGAAAATTAGAGAGGATATGTAGAGGAAATGTCAAGTGCTTGCAGAGATGTGTGTATCATCTGCTTTTATTCTATTGGAACAGAAACAGTGATATATGAATCATTCATGGCCTCTCCTTGCCCTCATGGTTTTGGCAACAAAGGCCACTGTCTGAAGCAGTACATGAGATTATATCCTGGAGCTGGAAGAAAATTCACTTGTGAGAGAGAGAAATCATTTGGGGCAATCAGCAGACATGGAAAGATGGAAGGGAATCAGCAAAAGAAGGTTGAAAATATCAGAGGTGTGAGGCTAAGGTGCTTGTGTTCTGTTGTCTAGATGAAACTATTACTGCTGTCATTGCCTTCCTGGACATTCACCACTGTTACCTGAACCACAGTTACATCACTGCCTCATCTTATCTGCACTTTTGTCCTCCTTGGTCTCTTGCCAAGCGTGAGTAGAGGGCTGTGGCCTTACTTCTGCTGGGTGGAAGATTGAGCTTCACCAGCAAGCGTTTGACAATGGGGCTGGGTATTTGTTACCTATTGGGGAGCCTGTGACTGGAGTTATCCAGGGACAAAGCCTTCTGAAATCCAGGCTGTTGCTTGATTTCCATAGAAGAAATAATGCTTTTAGAAAGAAAAGGTAACTTGAAAATCTACCAGCTCTGTACATATGTCCATACTGCCTACAGCCAGGAGCTCAACTAAGGCTGGGCTGCTTCAGGCATACCTGTTTCTCAGAAAGGTTTCCCCAAACAGCTCCTACTGTTCTTCTGACAAAGCCTCTGAGCCTGCTGAGTAACTTGGCTGAGTTCCAGGCCCTGATTCTACTTCATCAGTCTACTTTGGACACTTCCAGTGGGAAGTGGAGCCAGATTCCCTGACCTCCTGCTCCTCTGCTGTCCTGGGCAAGCCTCTGTTTGTTTAACAGAGGTCACTTATCTCAAGCTATTGCCTTTTTCTGGCCCACTTCTCCTCACCACCTCACTCTAAGCAAAACCAATGCAGTAATGTGTTCAGGTGCCCCAGTTCCCAGATCAGTGCAGGTATCTGAGTGTCATTGCCACACAACTGTGTTCCACCTCAGAAGGGAAAAGGTGTGCTGCAGAAGGGGGACTTTTCAGGTGTGAAGCAGGGTTTGTTTTCTGACGTGAAATGTGAAACGTGATGGCTAATTTAAGGGACGTAGCACAGCCTTCCACAGATACGCAGTGGAGCTTCATGGGACATCTGCACAAGTTACATGTTCTTGTGTATATATATCAGTTATTACTCTGGCCTAATATCATTCACATTGCAGACCCTTTCTGCTACAGCTCTGCTGTTAAGTCTCCAGAGATCAAAGAGCACTTTGTCCAGCGCTTTTCTGCTGCTCCCTCTCCTCCCCAGTGAAAAACACTGCTAATGGCCAGGCATCCATCCAGCCTTACCAGCACCACGTCCCAGAGAAGACGTGGCAAAAGCTGGAAACATTCCTATTCTTCAGCAGTTCTAATGGCAAAAGCATTTTATCCCTTATTTAAAAAGGTGACTCATACCACTGACTCCTTTCTTCAGAGCATCTTCCCCTTCCCACTGGTTCCAATCCATTCCACCACAAACGATGAGAAGCACTGTCCTGTGACCCACGAGCTGACTCTGAGCCACCAGCAAAGGCTCTGCAAACCACCACTGGCCAGCAAATCTCTGAGGAGGAAATCTCCGGTTTAAGAAGAAAAATAATAAAAAATAAAAAAATAAGAAAGTGAAGTGTAGGTTCAGGGGCTGAGTTCAAAGCCATGATTCCACACACAAAATCATCCAGGAGTTCCCAATAGGATTATGCTTTAGATCCAGTTTCTAACATTCATCTTCCTCATAGGGACAAGCTGCAGCCCTTTCATGCAAGGATTGCTCAGTCACAGATAGCAGCACACTGTTCAATTTCACTAAGCCTTGGGGAGTTGATTCCACTTTAAATTTGGTTGTATTGGCATAGTTTGCAGCTGTACGTGTATAAACAAGGGATTACAGTGATGGAGTGCCCATAAACACCAGCTATGAGGCTTAAACTAAATCACACCTTTCATCATATCAGAGAACTGCCGTGCCCGAGACTTCGGCTCAGAGAGTAACATTAAACTCGTTTGAACTGATTGCAGAAATAAAAAAGGAGAGAATTCTCATAAAGTAAAACATGTTTGGTGTATGTTAATCGGAATGGGTATAAACCAATCCAAAGAAGATTGCTGAAAATGAGATAAGATTGTGTACATAAAGGATTTTGGTAGCTCAGCTAAATCAGTTATAAAACTTCTAATTTAAACTAATGCTACCTACATTTGGGCAGTAAGAATTAATGCGCCGCAGCTCTGCTGCAAGGAGACATTAGTGGCAGAGATCTACTCCAAGGAATCTGTCCTTTGTCCGCTCCTCCAAAGCAGCTCAGTCTTTTCCATTTACCCTGAAAACACCGAATTACCGCGGAGCCCAATGGTTCCTTGCACAGCGCTGCACATTCATTTTGCAGCGGTTAAAATAACCCATGTAATGCAGTTAACATTTCTCCCTAATCTCCTAAATAAATCTAAATCCACTGTCAAAATACCTCTAATTCCAGCTGCAGCTTGGTAGTGGTGTCCCAACAACTTTCAGAACCTCCTCCGCCTCCCAGCATGCTTCTCTTTGGAAATGACCAATGGAGAAGCCAATGGCTTTCTATAAATCACCGCTGGATGAAAACAAGCATAAAAAGGAGGCTTGGGGTTGTTTAATATTACAGATGTTTTGGAGCTCTATTCAGTAGTTGGCAAGTCAGCCGGAGCTGCTCTGAATTCTTTATAATCTAGACACAAAGATCATTGAACCCTGAGAGAACCTCTGGGCTTTTATTCAAAAATATGTTGGCTTCTATTTACCTCTTTCTTCATTTGTATCTATCAAATGGCTCAATATATAAATAAAGCCCGGGTGTTCTTATTAGCTAAGGCAGTATTTCAGGAAAATTAATGCCAGCAGGTTTTGTAAAATACATCTCTATTCAGAGCCGGAGTGTGTTTTGAATTAATTTTCATTCTATATATGAACCAGGTATAGTTCTTGTACAGTGCTCAGCCCCGGTGTGCAGGAGGGACCAGCAGTGTTTCATTCCGGCCCCATCATCGTTGTTCAGCAGAGCACTTCTAACCCTAAGCAGCTGCTCAGTCCCACTGAATTTAATGGGGCTGCTCACATGTTCAGGTATATTAAAATTATAATTGAAAGCAGTGCTTGGCTTTCTCGTGGGCCAACCGACGTACCCAGCGTTTTGTCAGACAGCCTCATTTAAATGTTGCCTCGTGCACATGTTAGCAGCAAATCTTTCTAGTTCTGTAAAATCACACATATTGAGTTAAAAATAAAAAGGTTTTTTCTCTGCCTCCAAAGTCGGCTAAAGCTCTCACCCTGAACTGCAAATATTGCATTGGCTCGCAGTGCTCTGCCAGCTGGGACAAAACGCAGTGAGATATTAATCTCGTGATGGTCTTAATAGAATAATAGGCAAAGGGATTTAATGGGATTAATAAACTGACTGCTTTAAAAAACACTTTGGTCAAATGTCAGCGAGAAACTCAACATCCCCCATATGATATCTCTGCGTTTGGCTAATTTTGTCAATGTTAAATTGATTGTGCAAACGCTCCCAGCTTTGGAGTGGCTGAGTGGTTTGCTCTGCGTAACATAAACACCCTCACCAGCAAAATCCCTCCGCTGGGGCAGCGAGACCGTGATGAAACCAGAGAATGAAGAAAATACATCTATAAGATGATAGGAGATCACATAAAATCTGTTTGAGGCGCTCCGGCGCGGTTTCACTCCCATCCTGCGGAACCCTGGCTGGTGTGCTCTAATAATGGAAATGTTTGGGTTAGTCTGCGCTCCTTCCATCTGCTGCAGTGCCTCACCAAATGCGAGCTGCTCCCTCGGTTGCGATGAGTAACTGGTTGTGATTTAGCTTTCTGCAAGCGGGGATGGTCTGAGGTTGGGAGCCAGGCAAGGTTTGAGGAGATGCGTTGCTCAAGCATTAAACCCACTGAGCTTGCTGGAAAAAAAAAACAATGCAGCTTTGAACTGTAGGCTGTATGTCTGTGGCGACGATGCTGTCAGGCTGTCACTGGGGCTGGTGCTCCTGGGGCTGAAGAAAGAAAAGGTTGTGTTGAGGTGTTTTGCAATGCACACACACAGGACAAAGCAGTCAGGGACATGTCAGCAGACAGAGAATGAGAAGATAACCAGTGATAAAGAGGATGAGGATTGACTGTGGTCTCAGGGAAGAGGGGTGACTAAGAAAGATGTGGAGAGATGGACTTTGCGTGCATTTCACCAGCTGTTGCTCACTGTAAGCATTGCACCTACTGGTTTCCTCACACCATGATGAGCAGACACACACTCAGATATAGATACGCCCTCCTGGGCTCCCTAGCAGTCCTCACACTAAATCTACACAACTGGGTTGCTGGACTTGTGATCTCATCAGAGATTTCAGTACCTCCAGGAATCTCAGGGACGAATGCTGCATCTGTTATACCACGATGAGAAGGCTCAGGGCTCTGGATTTCCAACCTAAGCTTCCTTTTTCCGAGATATGAAGTTCTTCTGCATGCTTGGTTATTGTTAACAAACACAGCAAAATGCAAAAAAAGGATTCATAAGGGTATGGCTCAAACACAGATACCTTGTCCTGTCCGTGGCACAGCTCTTGGCCTTGGCCCCATGGCTCTGCAACCATGGGAGCTCTTCAGACTAAACAAAACCTGGGTTTCTAGGCTAGCGAGCACTGTAATAAAACCAAATATCAAAACAAAATCAGTTCAAATTAACTTAAAAATCTGGCCTTCCTTTTTTTTTTCCCCTGTCATTCGTTGGTCCCCTTTAAATTCCAAAAAAGTTGGGTTCATTTTATGGGTGTCACCCAGAGAGAGACACAGCGATGGCTGAAAGAGCGGCGTTTTGAGGTGCCCTTTTTTTGGGAGCTGCGGAAAGGGAACCTTACTCAGCCTGGTGAGCGCGGAGTGCTCAGTCCTTGTGCAGAGAGCAGAGAGCAGGAGGATGCCCGGGCAGATCCTTCTCCTTCCTCAGGAGAACAGGCAGTGCAAGCATCAGCCTCATTCCCTGGGATGTAGCTGCATTCGGAAGCAGAGAATAATAATAATAATAATAATAATAACGAAATAATAATAAATGATAATAATAAGAACGACGATGGTGTCCCAGTTGGGTGGGTGTGCGGGAGCCGATGCAGTCGCGGTGCCGCTGGAGGGCAGTGACACCCCGCGCTTGGCCGCCGCTCTCAGAGGCAGTTTTTTCCCCGTTGAGGTCCTGTCATTCCTGTATAAACAAGTTACGTTCGAGTGTTTAGGATATAAATTACGACCATGCAGGCTTGCCTCGGAAAGAATGTAAACACAGCACTGTGGTCGGAGCAAACTCTGAAGCTGACTTTATAATTTATCACAGGCCTTGAGAAGCTCGAGGAAGAAAAGAGCATGGTTGAGCGTAAATATGTATTTTAAAAGATGAGGAATTATAGATGTGTGTGCGCGTATATCATTACACACGTATCATTACATGCGTATCATTACATATACAAAATGTTACATGCTCGTGTTTCTATGCTGAACGAGTATATCCGTATATACGGACCATCTTGCTCAAACTCTCGCTCCTCGGAGCCCACGGGGCTCCGCACCGCGGGGCCGCCTTTGTCCCGGTGGAGCCGGGGGCGGCGGAGGGCTGCGCTCCGGGAGGGACCGCGCCGGGGGTACCGCACGGCCGCGGGGATGGAGAGGGCGAGCGGCTCCCGGCGCCCGGCTGCGGGCCTGGCAGGGCTCGGCGGGACGGAACCGTGCGATCACAGATAGAATCGTTTGAGTTGGAAGGGACCTTTAAAGGTCATCTAGTCCAACTGCCCTGCGGTGGTCGGGGACGGGAGTTGTTTGGCTTTGGGGTGCTTCGGGAGCACTTTTTAGAGGTTTTTGTTTTGTTCTGTTTTGTTTTGTTTTGTTTTTTTTTCCCCCCTCTCTCTTCTTTCTTTTTTTCTGCCTTCATTTTTTTCTTCTTCCCCAGTTCCGTGGCCACTCCATCCTCAATTCTCCCAACCTCTCAGCCACTTTTTTACTAAGGACCCCTCTCGCCACCCCAACTCCCCCGCACCCGACGTACTCTCAGAGAGCAGAGAGGCTCCGACGAGGACGCGGGGACACCCGGGAGCAGCCACAAGCAGCTGGCAGGGCACGTCGCGCAGGCTGTGGCCCTCGGGGTGGACGCTTCTGCTTTTATGCCCGCTGCCCCCACTGTCTCCCAGTCACCCCTCGCTCTCCTCCTGCGGGATGTGGTGCTCAGGAACATGATTTAGCGGAGTGTTGTTAGAGTTAGGATAGGACGGTTAGGTTGCGGTTGGGCTTGATGATCTTTAAGGTCTTTTCCAACCTGAGCAGTTCTATCACTCTATGATTAGGGGTTGCAGCTCTATGAAAGGAGAATGATTTTAGGGGAGAGGAGGTTTCTCGCAAGGGGCCGAGGGGAAATGAGTGCCCGCAGTCGTTTATATACATTTTATTGGAAAAAAAAAAAAAATTTGTACATCAAAATATTTTGGCAAACTGTAAAAAGTATACATAAGTGCAAATATATTCTCCTTTTAAAGCAATAGTGTGTGAGTATACACGGGATTTATTTAAAATATTTCTTTAAAAAATACTGTGGTAGAAAACAACTTTTGTAAAAACAAAACAGAACAAAACGTTGTCTCGCTGCAATACTGGGGGGGAAAAAAAAGATTTTTCTTAAAGTCTCTACAGGAAAGGGCTAAACAATACTGCTTTAATAATATCGATCGGTCGGTGCTGGAGTCCGTCACGAGTGTCCTCGGTGAGATCGGGAGGAGGAAGGCAAAGAGGAGCGCTCCCGCAGCAGAGGGCCGTCCAAGCAGGTGCTGGGCGCGGGGATGCGTCGCTCCCATTCCGGGATACGGAGCTCTATGGGACCGCGGCGCTCGGTCCGGAAGGGAATCGCGGCGGCTTTCGCCATCGGCCCCGGCACGGGGGTCCCACGCCCCACGGGGGGTTCGTTCTGGGAGAGCTGCGAGCGTCCTGCGAGGAGCGGGGGCCCGAGAACACCGCTCCCGTGGGTGCTTCGCTAAGTGACTCGTGTACTACCAATGCTATCAGAGTGCACATTACATCGATCCGCGTGGGGCCGGCTCTGTCCCCCGAGTGTCTCTGCGGGGCGCTCACATGACGCAGGGCTTGATGTCCTGGTGGTGGTGGTGGTGGTAGTAGGAGCCGCTGGCCGAGGGGTGGAAGGAGGAAATGCCGTTGAAGTTGAGGACAAAATCTTTCCTGTCGCACACCGGGGAGGGGTGATGCTGGTAGCGGGGCAGTCCCACTGCAAGAGAATGAAACAACGAGAGGGGCTCAGAAAGAGGACTTCACCCGGAGGAGTCCTGCGGGGCGGCACCGGGAACCCCACCTGGCACTCCGCAGCCCACGGGTCGGGACGGACACGCGTGGGGCCGAGCCCTGCCCGGGGCGCGGGGTGCGACCGGCGTGGGTCTCCGGGCGAACGCAAGGATGCGACTCCCAACTACCGGGGCCTTTTCCTTTTGACCTGAAGGGCCGCAGGTTGAACTGCGACGTCGGTCCTTCGGTGTGCTAAAAGAGCATTTATTTCCGTATGCGTGCACGCCCGTGTCCGCGTGTGTTTTCCTGACAGGGAATGCCTCACGCTCTGTCACCGCCGCCGAGCCAAGCACACCAGCGGCACCGTGAAACGAGCGACCTCTCTGGCCCCTCTCTCGTTTCCCACAGCCCGAGGCATCCCCGAGGGCCCCGCGGGACAGCCCCGCGCCGGGCCGGGCCCAGCAGTCCGGAGGGGACGCGGCGGTGAGTGGGGAACCGTTTTGCGGGATGAAGCCAGAGGGGGATCGCTTTGGAGTGTGGGTGTCAAACTCGGCTGGAGGAGTCATGTCAAACTTGACCGAAGGGTCACATACGCGCACAAAGTAAAATAAGATAAATTAAAATAAATAAAAAGAGAGAGAAGGGAGGGGGCGAAAATAATTTAAAAAGAAAGAAGGGGGAAAAAAAAGAGGGATATCTACAGTTTCCCAGCATCGCGGCTCCTGTCGCTGTTTCTTCCTCAGACCCCGGCACGGAGCTCCTCCAGCACTGTCCCCTCCTTCACCCCGCAGAGCTCACTTTATAAAAGTGATTATTTCGCTGGATTTCCTCGGCTTTCTAATAACCCTGCTGGTATGCTCGCCATAAACCGGACCACTTTATTACAATCCTGATTCAATCATTTAGCGGGATTTAATGGCGTGCGAAAAAAATCCGTGCCGCCCCCCCGGCCCCGACTCAGAATCCTTCAGCAGAACCGAGCCTCCTGGTTCCAATTTTTTCCCCTCTTATTCTCGGGTCTGAGGCAACTGTAAGGCTTTAAGCCCGCCCGATCGCTGTCATAAGGCCGGGGGCCGTTGAGAGCTCGGCAACGATCGTCACCGAATTTGCTTTGTGCTTAATTATAAGGAAGGGACAGGCGACAATCACTCGCAACGGGGACAGGAGAAGGATGATGGCTGGCCGTCGCTGGCGGTAAAAGAGCTCGGGTTGCTTTTCCCCATCTCTTTTCACTATGATAAAACTTCTGCGTGGATCGAGCACGAATGAGTGCAGCCACGTGGGGAGGGAGAAAAAAAAAGAAAAAGAATTATTTTTAAATCTAATTAAGGAACGGGGACGGTTTGTCTCAAAGCCCAGGGCCCAAATCTCGGCTCCACAGCGAAGCAACCGGAGGAACGCCGCTCTGCAAAGCGGTGGCATTGAGTCGGCGACACTAAAAAGGCGTCCGTCGCTCTGTGCGTGTACATCCGTTCCCTGAGCAGCAACGGGTCGGGCTGCAACGGCCCCGGCCTCGGGAAATGCTGGGAGGCAGCGGGGCACCCAGTAACCTTCCCCTTCCCCTCTGCTTTGCGTTTCCAGGAGCTGCACTCGGGCCGCTGCGACGCAGCCCCACTCCACGCGTGGCCCCCGAGAATTGAAACAAGCGAGGCAAACAAAACCGAACAAACAAATAAAACCAAACCACACAACGACAGCGGCGGCACCAAAGAGGCGAGGTGAGGCGGCGGAGGGACGGGGATGCCCCGGGGCCCCGCCGGCCTTTCCCACGTGCTGGGACGGAGCGAACCGCCCCAAATCGCGTTCTCGTCTCAGCGGCACAGCCCCGCGGGCAAGAAGCGGCCCTTCGGAGTGGCATGGCCCGGCAACGACCCTCCCCGCGGCCTCCTCTCCGCGCGAACCTCGCCGGAGCGATGGGGTATTTCGTTCATTTTAGTTTCTCGCTTTGCATTATTATCGGAGCCAAAAGCGCAGCGGCTCCCGCGGCGGGGCCGGGTGTTCGAAGGGGCCGGGAGGTGATTGGCAGCGGGGGCGGGAGGGGAGAGGGGCCGGGGGTCGCTTGTATTTGTTACTTGTTGAAATTCCCATAAAATTGAACAAGACCCCGCTCTCCTAGGGGTTAAGTCAGGCTAAAATCCTCTTCGGTGTGGTCCAGCCCAGACTGTCTTTG
Source organism: Pavo muticus (assembly GCA_016647715.1). Taxonomy (NCBI): domain Eukaryota; kingdom Metazoa; phylum Chordata; class Aves; order Galliformes; family Phasianidae; genus Pavo; species Pavo muticus. The sequence continues at coordinate 1,897,897 of JACDJE010000067.1, read as the reverse complement.
TTTGCTTAACCTCCGGGACCCGCGTTTAAAAGGGCTATTTGGAAAATTTCCCCGTAAGAGCCCAACATCTTTTACCCATTTTTGCGCTGGGATTTTTTTCTGAGGAGACATTGTCCTCAAAAAGCGGCCGTGGGGGTTGGGAGGTGGGGGGGAGTGGAACTCAGAACCCCTTTTTCCCTCTGGTAGCAGAAATCCACTGTATCTGCTTTCATCTCGTTGCGTTTCTCCATATTAGCGGGCTTGTGGGGTTTGGTTTGTGGGTTTTTTTTCCCTCCCACAGCTCTTTGTGGAGAATATTTAACGCGTTTTTCGATTACTGTGCTGAGAGCGGTGTACTCGGGGGGGAAGTGCGGGCCGGGATGGTAAAGGGCCCGGGATGGAGCCGTGATGGAGCCGGGATAACAGAGCTCCGGGATAACGGAGCAGCCCCACCAGGACAAGATGGAGCGACGCCCTCAGCCACGCCGCCTGACCCCCCCCGGCCACATACAGCGCAGCCCCGGCCCCTTTCTCCCCTCTCTTTTCTCCCCATCCCAGCGAGGCCGGAGGAGCCCCGAGGCCGCAGTGAGGATCGCCCCCGTCCCCCTCCCTACCTGAGAGGTCGTCGCGGGGGCTCTGGTGCAGGTAGCCCTGCTCCAGAGAGTAGGAGGGCACGCTGGGGTGGATGGCCGAGGGGGCGGCGTTGGCTGCGGGCAGGCCCTGCTGCTTGATGTAGGGCGAGGCCCCCGAGGCTGTCCAGTGGGCCGAAGGGCTGGCGTAGGGCGAATGGCACTCGATGGCGCTCGCCATGGCCGGCGAGGAGGGCACGGGGCTGCTGCTGCTGTCGGGACCGTAGTCCCCGTTGGCAGTCACCGGGCAGCTGGCCATGTAGGTCGAGCCGGGGTTGGGCGACATGTGCGGAACGTGGTGGCCACCGCCCAGCCCCTCGTAGCCGCCGGCCACGGCGTTGGGCATCACGTCGAGGTTGTAGCCGTTGGAGTGGCAGGCGAGCGAGGCGGCGGGCGCCTGGAAATCGAAGCCCTGCGGCAGGATGGAGGCGCCGAAGCCCAGCCCGTTCATCATGCGGTACATGGGCTTCAGCGCCTGGCACTTCCTCCTGAAGCCGCGGGGCCGCCGTCGGAAGGAGCCCTCCTCGAACATGAACTCGGACGCCGGGTCGATGGTCCAGTAGTGGCCCTTACCCGGGCGGCCCAGCCCTTTGGGCAGCTTGATGAAGCACTCGTTGAGCGAGAGGTTGTGGCGCACCGAGTTCTTCCAGCCCTGGTAGGAGCCGCGGAAGAAGGGGAAGCGGGCCTGCAGGAACTGGTAGATCTCGCTGAGGGTCAGCCGCTTGGAGGGCGAGCTCTGGATAGCCATGACGATGAGCGCGATGTAGGAGTAGGGGGGCTTCTCGGGCCGCCGCAGCCCCGAGCTGGCCTTCTTGCTCTTGGAGGTCGCCGCCGCCGCCGAAGAGGAGGAGGAGGTGGAGGTGGAGGTGGAGGAAGAGGAGGTGGAGGTCTCCAGGGCGGAGGAGGGCGGCCGGCTCATCTGGAGAGCTCCGGGCGCCGGGCTGCGGGAGTGGAGAGGGACGGGGGGCTCCAGCCGCTGCCGGCCGCTCTCGGTGGTCATCTGGCGGAGGGAGGGGACTGGGGCCGGCTGGGGTGAGGCG
>JACDJE010000067.1:1867647-1892578 GCA_016647715.1 Pavo muticus | reverse complement strand
CCCCCCTCTCCTTCCGCGCGAGGTTTTCATTAATTTTTAAGTGAAGCCCATAAAACAGAACGAGCCGCTCAAAGGTAGGGCCGCGTTACCGAGCGCCGCCTCACCGCGCGATTTACGAACGGAGGTCGGAAAAAAAAGTAATAAGCCGAGCTCGCACCTCGGCAGCGGGGCTGCCCGCCACCCCTTCCCCATACACACCGCGGCACACCGCCGCAGCCCTTCGGATCAAAGGGGAACGGGGGCGGCTGTGCCTCCGAGTCCCCCTCATCGCCCCTTCTCTCTGTGCCTCCTCCACCCGGGAGTGTTTATGGATGAGCCGCCTCGGAGCCCCGAAAGGCAGTGTCTTCGAAGGGTTTGGACAGTCCATCAGCCATCGCTTTCGGTATCCGCTTCCTCCCTTCCAAGCACGATCTCCGCACACCACGCCGGGAGGGGGGAGCGTACTTGAGAACAGAGCAGCTCCATAACCAAAGTCAGAACCACACCGTCAACCTTCGGGAAACACGGAGTCTGGGCCTTAAACCCCTCCAAACGATTTACTTCTCCCGGCTTTTTTTCCTTCTTTTTTTTCTTTCTTTCTTTCTTTTTTTTTTCTACTATTATTATTACGTAACTTTCCCTGCTACGATTATCGTTTGGTTTCCCACATGCATCGGGACTTTGCAGATCCACCTCTTCTTCCACAACAGTGAAAAACAACGACAATAAACAGCAACAACAAAAAACCCATATATATGTATATGTATATATATGTTTTCATGTATTTGTATGTGTATATGCATACGTATGTGCACATGTATATGTATGCATATGTGTACAGACGTATATACACATACATGCATACTTACATACGTACATATGCACACATATATGCATGTACATAAATACATGCATATACATACATATTTACATAAAACTATATATAAAAGGAGCGAGGTGTCAAAGCGATGCCCTCCCACCGCCCGCTGCCCCCCGAACACGGATGTGTCCCTCGCAGCCGCAGTGCCCCAGGGCAGGATGGTTCCCCCTCCCTGCCGCCAGGACCCCCCCGTGCCTCGGCCCGGCGGCTCCGCTGGGTGGCGCTGGGCCCCTGGAAATGGGGGCTCCGACCCGGCCCCACCTGCGGGAGCTCACGGCCCCCGCACTTCCGGACCCCCCCAGTGAGCTCTCGGGCGACAGTCGGGAGGCTTCGTCCCGATGTGCACCTTCCTCCGGCAGTTCGAGGGCTGCTGGACAGCCAGCGTGTGTATACTTCCCATAGGAGACGCAGGGGCCGGACCCACGGAGCCCCCCTGGGGATGTTAAGGGTGCCCTGGGCACAGGGAGCAGCCCCAGGGCCGAGGCGGGTGGATGGGGACAGCGATGAGCAGTAGCAGGTGTAGTCAGGGAGGCGTCTGGTCGGCACCTTTTTTCCTTTTCCATTTTTCCTTTTTCCTTTTCCATTTTCTCTTTCCCTTTCCCCTTCCAAGCCAGCCCGCATGCCTCCGCTTCTCTTTCTGCATGCAGAGACCACCACCCTCTTCCCACTCAGACAGCACCACCCTTCCTTCACTATTACGCATGAAGATGCTTGCCTTCCCTTCAACCAGAGCACACAGTAGAAGTACACTTCACCCCTCTATAGCTTGTTATTAAGATGTGGCACTGAGGGACACGGTTGGTGGGCATGGTGGTGATGGTTTTATTGTTGGACTTGATGATCTTAGAGGTCTTTCCCTACCTAAATCATTCTATGATTCTGCTTAGCAGGTGTGCTGCCTTGAACACTGTCCTTCTGGGGCCTCACCCTCACTTGCAGCAATGCTGGTAGATTGGAACTGGGTGAGAAAGAACCATGGCGGCCCATCTACTGGGATTTTGGTCTGCCAGGAAAGAAAGGCTCCAGAAAGAAGAAGCTTGGCCTTGTGAGGGCACAGCACAGCTCCTGGAGTGGGGAGTGGTGCCGTGTGGGTGAGAAGACGTGCTCCTGGTGTGCGGGGTTGGGACAGATGTAGATTGCTTTCTGCAGGTGTCTTCCTTATTTACTGCTTGCGGGTTGCCAATGGAGGCTGTAGAGAAAGAAGTTCGATGTTGTGTCTTTTATGCACTTACTTTCTGCTGTTACGTGGGTTAGGCTTTTTTCCTCTTTTCTTGTTCTCATGAAAAAAAAGAAGACTGAACTTATCATTTTAACAGAAAATATCCCATCTTTCCCCTCCAAATTGAGTCTGACTACAAACTTACCCTGGGAAGCACTGGACCTAGGAGGATGTGCCCTTTTCCCCAGGATAGAAGAATGCTGGTGGAGCAACTGATTGGAAGATTAAGCTGCTGCCAAATTTGTCCTGCCAGTAACTAATTTATTCTCCAATGGATAACTTATTCCAGCTCCTGAAATCTGCAGTGTGGATCCAAGGAGTGGTTTGGCTCAGAGGAGGCAGTGTGATCAGCCTCTGAGCTCCATATATAAAATATGAATCTGATGCTGAGGGTGGAGACGTCATTGTCTTTGGAAGCTGGAGCCATTGTAGTGCTTCAGCCCATCCATCTCTCCAGGACATCTGCATATCCAGATTATTTGTATCCCTGGACTGTGTCCCAATCACTGTCTTTCTTTTCAGCTTGTCTCCAGTTTTATCCCAAAGTTATTTCTTCTCAGAAATTGGACCTAGCCCAGTGAAGTGGTGCGTTCTTAGCCAAAAGTTAGGAACAGCAGTCTCATCTCCAGTGTCTTAGATACTAAATGGGAAATTATAGGAAAAAAAATAATATAGGTACAGGCATATGTTTACACATACACATCCTTTACTTGTCTATCTTTACGTAAACCCACTAAAAAGAGCAGTCCAGATTTCTTGGCTATGTGTTAATGGAACCAGTGCCATACATAAGGGTTTTTCTTGCCTGCTGTTTTCCTCACCTGAAGCTTGCTCCAGGTCCAGCAAAAATCTTTCCATCAGTGAAGCCGAACTGAGTTTTTGGCATCCCATTTGCCACCACATAATGTCAGAGTGACAAGGACAGAGATGAAATCTCTGCCAACCTATGTTGAAAATGGGAGATAGACCTGAACTAGGTCTGATTTAACAACATTTATGTTGATGTTATGTAGAATGGATGCACTGGTGATGTCTGTCATGGGTGGAAAGGATGTACTGAACTATATGTTGAGCTATAAGAAAGGAGGGAACAGATTCTTTAGCAGTGTTTGTTGCAACAGGAGAAGGGGAAACAGTTCCAAACTAAAAGAGGGGAAATATAGACTGGATATAAGGAAGAAGCTTTTACAATAAAGGTAGTGAAGCACTGGAACAGGTTGCCCAGAGAGGTGGTGGATGCCCCGCCCCTGGAGACATCCAAAGTCAGGCTGGATGGGACTCTGAGCAACCTGATCTCACTGTGGATGTCCCTGTTCACTGCAGGGGAGTTGAGCTAGATGGCCTTTAAGCGTCCCTTCCAACTTAAACAGTTCTGTGATTCTATGTGGCAGGGTAAGTAGTACTCTGTAGCGGATATACTAAGTCACAGCTTGAACCAGTGATTGAGCACCTGGTGGGAAGGCAGGGCCAACTCAGGGAAGCTCAGGTGCAAGCAATGCACCTGAGTGACCGGAAGGGGTGGAGCCAGGATCCACCCCTTTCCAGACCTCATTTAAGGGTTGGCTGTAGAGGTGAGGGTATTTCTCTGGAGATATGTGTGTGCTGGAGTCCTTCTGAAATTTTGTAGGTTTTCTTCCTTTGTTTATGTGTTCACAGCTACTGCACTGGGACTTGTTCTCATTTACTGTAGTCCAGGACTGGGCAGAGCCCCATTTACTGTAGTCCAGGACTGTGCCACTCTGCCCTTATTGCTGTACTTTCCATCATATTGCAACGTTACATACTCATATAGTGAAACAGGTGAAGTCTGCAGTTCAGAGAGTTCAGGGACGTGTGAGAAACCTGATGGAGCTCACCTTACTTGTACAGTGTCCTACTGCCTTTGGGCATTTCTAATGCATGTCACAATGGGTGCAGAAGAATTCCCAGTTTTGAAGGATTTCTGGCAACTTGATCTTTATTATCTGCCCTGGTGGATCACTGAGCACCCTGAACTGCTGATGAGTTATCTGCTGCCTGGTTATATCTGGGGGAGAAGGAAGGAGAGCCTGAAAGGCTGAGCCGAGAGTGGCTGTTGAGTGTAAGGAAAGGTGTAAGAGATGAAGAGATCCTCTGCTAATCCTAAAACTCAGCTTTACATCCAGAGAAGTCTTGCTGGGTAGGTTAATAGGATTATTTCTCACCCCGGAAGCCTTGATTTTCCACTCAATTCTAATGCCATAATCAAGGAGTGATTCCACTAAGTTAATGAAATTATGCTATTGTAAGTCTGATATACGGAGCTTATTGAAGCTGATGGAACTTTTACCATGAACATGAGTAAAAGCAGGAAAAAGGCTTAAAGCTTTTCCCTATTTTGCACGTTATTTATATAGCAGCATTAATCAGTAGTAATATCTCAGTGCTATTGGAACAATGCAGGAGCATTGAAAAAAGTGGAAGTGGAGCAGTTATTTTTGGTCTTGTGCCATTGGGTGCAGTCCATTTCTGCGGCCATGAGTTGGTTCCCCATGAAACCACAATGAGAGGGTGTTCGATTGGCTTTGCTGTCAGGAGCTGGGGTGGAGTTTGAAGTAGCTGACAAGTGCATTAGAGAAAATAAATAGATGTGGAATGCTTGGGAAGTTAGCTCAGTCGGAGCTGGAAAATCATTTGGACTCCTGTGAGGAGGAATATTTGAGAAAGTGATTTGGTAGGAAAGTGCTTGGGTTGGCTAGTGATCCCTGATGCTGAGCACGTTTTTCTATATATTTTTGTGTAATTACACTATTTCCAGCTACTGTGGGACAAATGACAAACAACACCTGGCCACAAAGCCTATTCAGAGTGATGGAAAAATCACTATAGCAGCAAATAAAATTCTTGCAGTAAAAAAATAAAATTGCATGCAGCAATGGAGGGAAATAGAGCACACTACATTGAACTGATTTTCCCCCTATTTTAAATACAGTTGTGTGAACCAGAGCAACAGTTTTCTCAGAAGCTCCCATAGACATCTCCTGACCCAAGATAGTTAGCAGCACTTTTGTCTCAGATTTTGGATGAACCTGAATGAATCATAGAATCACAGAATGGTTTGGGTTGGAAGGGACCTGTAAGGTCACCTAGTTCCAACCCCCTGCTATAGGCAGGAACACCTCCCTCTAGATCAGGTTGCCCAAAGCCCCATGAAGCATCGTGTGTCCACAGTTCCTCAGATGAAAAAACTGCAGTAGAAAAAATTGCGTTTCAATGCATGATCCAATATTTTTGATACAATGTGCCTAGTTTTTGAAAGCTAAAACCAGATCTGTTTGTTTCTATTTTTAGTTCTTCACTTCCTCCCTTTTTTCTTGATTTTTTTTTCCTAGTGGATAAATGGGGAATGATAGCAGAGCAGTGAGAATCATTTCCAGTTTGTCTTACATTTGAACACCTTATGCATGCGCTTTATTTATAGGTTTACCCAGATAAGTCTCAAATAAAACCGAAGACTGTGCACTTGTCCCTGTACATATATATAATTCTATACCCAACATGTATGAAGGAATATGGGTGGATGTTTACTACCCAAGCCATATGACTTTTTGGTTTACATGGAATCATTTAAAAGATCTGTTCAATTGTTGAGGTGTATACACCAGTAGAATGATTACCTTTAAACTTTTGAAACAATATTTCAGCAACAATTTCCTTGTCTACAACTTTACAAGGCTGTAAATGGCCCCTGTGTGCATAATGAATGCTGACATCATAGGCCAGGGCTCTTATACACAGCAGGTTTTCCAGAACATTTATTAGCAAGTTACACCTTGAGGCGAAAGTAAACCCCCCAACTTTCTATTATAAATGTTACAATAAAAAGTTCCTTTGAGTTTTCCTAGCACTCCATGTTCCTCCTTTCTTCCCGTTCCAAGTTATTCTTTCTGTAGAGTATGCGAATTTGATACAGTCAGATTACATGGAAAATGTGTTTTGCTGCAGACATATTGGATATTAGCTATTGTTACAAGGTGTTTTTTATGGTGAGGCTTGCAGGACCAGTGTAGCAAGGTGATAGGGAACAAGAATTCTTGCTTTCACGGCACTGTGGTGGTGACTGTTGCTATTCCTGCATGGCATGCGAGTGCTGATTTTCTTCATCCAAGTGCTGGATATAATGAAGCTCTGGTATGTTACCGTCGAGGGCTGGGAGGGGAAAGAGTCGAAAGGTGGAGGAGATACAGGCAAAGATAGGGTTGCAATGAAACAGTTCCTATTCATGTTTCTCTTTGCCTGATGTTACTGCCAGCCTACCCAACAATGTTGCTTTAGATTCTCATATAAAACAATAAAAAATGGATGCAGCTTTAATTGTCTCTCTCCTCTGTTTTCCCACAATGTGGTGCGGAGCAAGTCCAGGGTTTGAGAGTATGAATATATTGAGCCACTTGTAAACCAGGGTTTTACGTGATTTGCTACAGCTCACTAATGCAGTTCCTGGCAGATACATATGATTCCAAAAGGAGAAAATGAAGCAACATCATCCTACACCCTACATTGCCACTGGGCAAGTCACTTCAGTATTGACTTCTAGACTATAGACGGTCTAAGGTGATGGACATCTTGATATTCAGCAACGAAGCATTTCAGTGTATGCTAGCTTCTAACCACAGGCTTTAAACTTTTTCCAAAGTGGATTGCATGCCTAGGTGAAAAATGGCAGCACATGCTGCTGTGAGACCTTGTCACAGCTCTTTCTTCTCAGAAGGGGTTTAGTGACAGCATGACCAACACCTCGCTCTGCACCAGAATAAGAAATCTAGGCAGGGTGAACAGCTTTGTTCCTGCTGCTCTCTTCCTGTGGAGGTATTCACACAGACAGCTGCTTACTAAATGTAGGATGTTGTCAAGTAGCCATGCAAAAAATGACCCACCAATGCTGTTCTCCCTTCACTTTTGATCCTGCATATGCTTCTATGTTTCTGGGTCTCCCCTTGTCTGAATTTCCATATCACATGCTGAGAGTGCGTATCTAAGGCAAAAGGGCTGGATTTGCACTCTCCTTTTGTGCCTTTGGGATGAAAAGCTGTGAGCCATGTGGAGCCACTTTCTTCCTGAATTCCATTTCACCCAAGCCTGTGGAAAAGGAGAACTCTTGGATGAGAGGATCAAGACAAGCGTAGGCAGATGCATGTCTCAGTGCTATGCCTGGGCTCCTATGGGGCAGCAGAATTCACTGTGAATCTGTCAGGAAATGTTTTTTCTAGCAAGCTGATACTCTTCTCCTTCCACTGTCTCATCAAGTGAACATCAAAAATGACAAGAGAGTTTTCCTTGGCCCATTTCCTATGGCAGCAAAGCATCTTCCCAGCGTTGCCCCTCCTCCTCCCCAGCACACTGTAAGTTTCATTGTTGTAAAATAGGTTATCTAGAGGTCAGTAGGCTAACAGGTTGCCTGAATTTCCTAAAATTGTGCCTGTCTTCAACTGTGGCAAATGGGATTGTTTACACACTGCTCCGTGAACCTGGACCGCTTGCTAAAAGCTGCACACAATGCAGCTATTTCTGCTTCTCCCCTCCCTTCCCCCTTGATGCTGGTACTCCAGCTTTCTGTGGGGGCTCATTAGGGTTCATAAAACACACTAGAGAAGCTGGCTGGAGACACTCGTAATTCGACAGGTTCCCTGAGTCCACCATGTGGGACATGCAATAAAAATGCAGAGTTAGAAAGAGATGTCCTCCATAAAAGACTTAATTGAAAGCAGCCCCAGTGGACAAAAAGGTATCAAGAGGAAGGAACTGCAGTGACACTCAAGTTTGCACTTGTTTTCTCTGACACTGATTTCCTGAATGGCTTTGAGCAAAGCTCTTAATATCTTCAGGGCTCCATTTCCTAACTATAAAATAGGGATAATAAGATTGTTGTCATTTATTGTCTTTCTCACCTACTTGGATTGTCAGTCCTTTTGCACAGAGCCTGTCTCTAACCAGCTGGTGCTACTCATTTGGTTGGTTGTTTAAGGTACCACTAGACTAGGAACCAAGCAATATCTTTATCCTTTTGATGGCTGGAATGTATCTCCTGTAAAGAAAGGTTGAGAGAGTTGGGCTTGATTCACTTGAACAAGAGAAGGCCTTCCAAAACTTGAAGGGAGCTTATAAACAGGATGGGGACTGACATTTTACATGGTCTTATAGTGAAAGGATAAGGGGGAATGGCTTTAAACTAAAATAAGAGAAATTTAGATTAGATGTTAGGAAGCTGTGGGTCCCCCATCCCTGGGGGTGTTCAAGGCTAGGTTGGATGTGGCCCTCGGCAGCCTCACCTGCACAAGTGTCCTGCGTTAGAGTTCACTCACTTGGCTCTGTTAACCCTCCAACCTCCTTAACCCCTCCCTACCCCAGCGTACTTCCACTGAAATAAAATTCACTGATTCCACAGTTGTATTGTTTTTTTTTCCTTCCATGCTTTCTCAATAGAAATGTGCCATTGAAAGGTTGACCCAATTCATATTCCAAAGTGGAAACTTTCCAGTGATGTCAGTGGCTTTGTACTGAGTACTAGGAACAAGAAAGAACCTACTCCCCAAAATAATTTTTGATTTCTAAAGTAGAAATAACCTTAAAAAAAGCCATGGTTGCAGGGAGTGACTTTTCTATGGATTTGTGCTCTTCCTAAGTGTAATATTTAAACTGAATCTTAACTTTGGCTCTTGTTTCATCTTCAAAATGCAGCATAGCTTGAACATATAATAATCCTGGTATGATTCATTGTCCACTTGTGCTGTAAAGATAACATTAGAAATTAAATCTTACAAATTTCTTTACAGATTGCAATCAGTACATCGCATGTAAGACAGACTCTGCAGGTGCCCGGGGAAATCTGGGGGCAGAAAAGCCAGTAAGACTTTGTTTTGGATAATATGATAAATCACAGGGTTTTTCAAAACTTGTGCCTGCCTCAAGGGTACAGAACATTAAAAACTTCTCACTTGAGTATTGGAAAGTGTATCATTAACAGGAACATCTTACATTCAATGTGTGGGACAAAGGATCTACCACTGCATCCAAACTTGTATAAACATGAGAAACCATCAAAACTATCATTGCCTAAGTGCTGTACTGAAGAAACTGGTTGGAGATTTTGCTAGAAGAGGTGGATACAAGTGTCCTGAATGGCACAGCTCTTCTCAATGTATTGTTGATTAAGGCAGCTGTAGGAGTGAGGGTTGCTGAGGCCACTGTCTCTCTCTCTGATTGGTAAGCAGTGTAAGGCATTTAGATCACTAAAATGGTGGCTGGCTGGATGTTGTTGCATGTGAGCCTCTGGGGTCTTTTCCCAGCAGAGAAGGAAGCATTATGACTGTGCTGTCCAAAAGGCTGTTGGTGATCAGAGATAGCCTTCTGAAGGGCACAGAAATACCCTTCAGACTGCTTCCCCTGTTGTCTTGGATAGAAGTAGTTACTTAAGCCAAAGCAGAACGCTAGGTATGTGCTAGAGGGGAATACATAGATGAACAAAGAGGCCTCACAGGGTTCTGCATTTGTTGGCAGTGAACCAGCATTTAGCAATATAAGAAATAGATGTCAAATTATAAAAGTAGGGAAGGAAAGTTTCTAGACAGAAGAAAATAGAACTAGGTTTGAAGGGACAAGCAATGAGAATCCACAGGTAAGTGAGTAAAGAAGAAGGAAGAATGGGGAGCTGTGAAAAAGCTATCAGAGAAAGAGGACTGAGAATAACATTGTGGTGAGCTGAGCACTTGGGATATCTCTGATAGTGCCAAAGGAATGGTGATAAAAAAGAACTCAAAATCTTAGACCACAGCCAAAGTTATAAGAGGTACTGCAAATACCTGGTGGATGGATTGAATGACTGCTGTGTTAGAATCCCTTCTCTTGGAAGGGAGAGGGAAAGAGAAGGAGAGGATTGCTCTGGATGCCAAGAACATGCATACTTGCTGCAGAGCAAACAGGGCGATCAAGTTCATTTAATGCTTCTGCATAGAAGAAAGGACACAGAAGTCTCCTGGAGGTTATATAAATGAGTGGATGAGATAGATAGAGCAGAATCTTGTTCTGAGTAACTACCAGAAGGATTGAAAAGGCAGGTCATAGAGGAATTTTATTGAAATATAATAGGACAAAATAATCAAATTCTTGATTATGCTGGAAATAGTTAACTGTGTAGGAATGTGGAGAAAGCTGTAGAAGGAGACTATTGCTTGACTCTTGTTGATTGGAGAAACTGAAAAAGATCTGAAGTTGAGATAATTTATGTGAAGTGGCTGATGTGAAGTAACTTGGAAATGACACTGGTAGATCAACTGACCTCTGAAGAGTGGTCCACATTGAAGCAGTAGAAGAAGACAATGATTAAAGTAGCTCTCTATGGAGTAGAAGGGCCATTTTACCATTCTGAGGTGGTATCTTGTAGTCCAGTTCTTCTCACAACTGCATTGTTTTTCATCCTGAGGTTTTTAGCTCCTCCTGTATGAAGAAGATACAAAGAATTACATGAATATATCTGTGGAGATTATTTGGTTGCTTAGAAGGGGAAAAAAGGTGAGTCAGTTTTCATAGTACAAGTCTAAATCTCTTATTTTTGTATGCTTCACACTGTCAGCACTCTACAGTGATTTCAGATCTTTCTATCATTGCTACTGTACTCTTTGGAAGTGGAGAATGGGAGTATCCAGGTGTGTTCTGGTGTTATCTTAAAAGGCACCTGCAGGCTGCAGTGTTGCCTAGATTATCTGCACACCTCTACAATGCTTTGCTTGTTTTCTTTTTTTTTTTTTTCTTGATGAGTACGCCAATTAAGGAAGCAGTTCAACATTTAAACTAGTTACACATCTCAGTCAATGTTCAAGCTAATAGGGGAGGAAGAGCAATGTGAGTTTTTGCCACTTATAATAGCAGTGCATTTGTAATTATGATACAAATTGAAGAGTCACAAGGTGCATAAGATGTGGTGATCTTTCTGTAAGAAGGAAAATCCCTTTTGGCTTATATTCTTTTCCAGTAAATATCAAAAATTCCCTTCAATCCAGAAGATGTTCATCTTTAAGCATACAGGAAAAATAATGTCAAATACTTTCTTGTCTTTTCATTTGACAGGATGTGTAGTACCTAAAGAAAAGGAGGGCCATAAGTCTGCTACAATAACCAGGTCCTTCTTTTGCAAGAGCAAATGATAGAAAAGAGTGAGCCTCCCTGTCCATGTAGAAAATGATTAGCATGTCCAGAGGTGGTTTTTGAAGAGCAAGCAGATTGAGTATCCCAACAAAAGCAAATTGATGTGTTAGTTATTTGGGAAGGGAGGTTATAACTGGTTAGTGGGTGTGGACCTCCATGTCTCCCCATGGAGGTGAGAACTCGTGCAGGTCATTTGTGAGTCTGGCACAGTCACGCAGGCCAGAACCTCAGTGGTCTCTGCTCTGCCGCTCCCCAGAAGCAGGGACTGGAGGAAAAGGAATTGCAAATGGAATTAGGTAGAGTTTAGATGCCCTGTTACTGTTGCCATGATGAGTTCAAGTTTGGAAAGATTGTGGAAGTGTATGCTGATGTACTGTGCCCTTGGATGAAACCACACTTAGGACTTAAATTCAGGGAACTGTGGGCTAAAGGAGAAGTTATGAAGCCAGGGAGACCAAGAGTACTTCATCAGTCCTGAGTACCACAGTGGAATGACTGTCTGACCTGGGTCTTGCAGATGTGGCGGAAAAGTCAGGGATCCAGAAATCAAGCAAAGGGAACAGAGCAAGGTAGAAATTTTTCTGGGACAAAGCAAACCACCTGGATCCTAACAATTCATTAAATGGCCCTTAGGTGACTAGGAAGAAGAATAACAGCTAGACCCTGTCTACCTTACTGTGACAGATAAGTGCCTGAAGATTTGTATTCTGAGATGAACTTTCTCAATTTATTTCTCCCCATAAAAGATGTTGCTGTTGGGCATATCATAAGTGCTACAAAGCAGTTCTTCCGTTGTGAAATTTTTGAACCAGATTCCGCAGATTTTTCCTGGACAAATCAATTCAAAGTCTGTTTTATTTTTTTTCCTTTTGGTCTCATATTTTCCAGATCAATGTATAAAACTGTATATTGGATAACTGTTTTTTTTTTTTTTTCTGCCTATATTGCTTGTCTTTTCCAAAGCCTGTAACTTATCTGAAGGAAGAAAAATAAAACCACCTGCAAGCTTACAGATGATTTGTCTCACTAGGTTACATGCTCTTATCCAAAGGCTTTCCTGATGGCTGGGGTTAGGCTCCCCTTTAAGAGCTGTACTTGTATTTCTGTTCTTCAGATGTTATCTTCCTGTTAAAACTGCACAGCTGGTCACGTGTTTTGCATTTTTTTTTTGTGATGTAACAAGTGTGTAAGTATGCATACATTCACCTTCACCTTAACAGTTCCAGGTACTGCCTGCAACTTGTGCTAGGACTGGTTCTACAGGGCAGTGTTCCCAAAATTGAAGTATCTAGAAAGCCCAGAGCTTAAATACCTAGAAAGCATCTGAACCTGTATTTGGGAATTGGTGGCCTACTTCCTTTTTGGAAGGATGTAAAGCCAATGCTACTGACACCGAAACAAGTGCCAGGGTTGAGTTCTCAGCTCTGACAGGGACAAATATCTACTTTCATTTCCTCCATAGTCCTCCACAGTTGATTTCCTAGCCCCGCAAAACCTTGAAAGGAAACTGTCCAACATGTAAAATAGTGAATGTTCGATCCAAAGCACATTGAAATGTATGAAAGTCACTATGATGGGCTTTGGATCAGATCCTAAGTAAACCCATTCTTGGATTGCCACCTCTGGTCATAATGGCCCTTTGTTCTGCCTTTTTAATGACTAATGATTGTTATAAAAAGCCTTATGTAATTTCTGGCATGGTTAGACATCATATATGAGAGGTACATAATCTTAGAAATGCTCTAGCTAGTTTCTTGGGTTGTGTAACAAATAATTATGGAATCTCACTGAGCTTTGCTTTATTATTATACAGCTCCAGGCTCTTACCTCTACTGACTTTACTTGCTTGTTAATATTTAAGCTATCTTGTAGCTTGGGTAAGTCGTAATGACTTTTTTGTTACTGAGCTAATATTAAATAAAAGAAATTGTTGGGGGAAAGGGGAAAAGGTGTGATGGATGTTATGTTCTCCTGAAGGTGCTTTTCCTTGCTTTAATAGCTTTTGGCTGATTTACAAATATGAAATAGGAATCTCTTCCAAAGCCTTCCTTCAATGCCTCTCTGGATAATCAGGAAGACAGACTTCTGCTCTTTACAGCAGATTGGGTAATGGTGGATATGACCCTAAAACTAAACCTGTTTCAAACTTAGATGACACGTCAAGATCTTCTTTGCAACTAAAACTAAAATTTTAACCAAAACCTATTAAAATAGGAAGATTTCTGACTACAGAAAGTCAGATGCACAGAAACGTCCCAAAGAATTCTGCCACTTTTTATATAAATGATG
The DNA here is from genome assembly GCA_016647715.1 of Pavo muticus. Lineage (NCBI taxonomy): Eukaryota > Metazoa > Chordata > Aves > Galliformes > Phasianidae > Pavo > Pavo muticus. Next base: position 1,879,052 of record JACDJE010000067.1, on the reverse strand, counting down.
GACAATATAGCTCTTGTTTGTACTTCTTCAGTCTCATAGAGTGCACAATGGATGGTTCAGCACAGGGATCACCTGTAGGAGTTTCAAACATGACTTGGGCAGCCTCACCCTGCTTCCACTAGCTTTCATAGTCTTCTGAGGGGCCTCAGGTCATAATCACTGAGGTTGGAAAAAACCACAAAGATCAACCAGTCCAACTGTTATCTACAGCTCCTTCCTACAGATCTACAATCTTGCATACAACCGAATGAACAGAACCACACATCTAATACTGATGACATATGTGGATCCAAGCTGATCTACCACATCTGAGGGATTTCTGACTTTCTGATATTTAGGAACTCAAAGTCCATATATTAAAAAANAAAAAAAAAAAAAAAGCAGTAGGTGGGGCTCTGTAACAGTAATTCTCAAAGGAGAGAGCACTGTTTTTTTCTTTTTCCTAATAAAAATGAAAGGACCGTAGCTAGTAGCAGTTGGAAAAAACAACAGTAGTTTTGAGTAAAGATTATTTGTTCATGACTATCAATTCAACATTTGTTTGGATCATATAGATCCATGGTATGCTCAGCTCTCAAATGCTCTTTGTGGTTCCAGGTCTCCCATCCCCGTGGATGGGACTTCTCCCCAACTCTACATCTCAAGGAGTTGTAGTAAATGAGAAGTTCGCAAATATGGTCCAGATGAAGAGACATAGTACGCTTCTTCCTCAGGAGAGAATAAAATAGAAGTTGCTCTTGTAAGAGAGAGGTGCTTTGAGGAATGGTTGCTAATTTCTCTCAGCTGACATCTGTTGATCTTGAGCTCTGTTACCATGTGGCACATTCAGCAGAGTAGCAAGGATACTTCTTCATTTGATACAAGGGGAACTGTGGAATTTGGCCGAAAGAGTTGATATGGACTCAAAAAAAAAATGGGACAAGTTTGTGAGGGAAAAGTTCTTGAAGGCTGTTAAACAAAGGGTTCTGTTATGACTTAGGAATATCCAAAGCTTCATTCAGGGTCTTTCAGCATCCTTTGTGGGTACAGGACAGGAGTCGAAGCTGTATCTTGGGTTTGATTGACATGTATGGGATGGGACCTTGGGTGATAGCAGCGTAGTCATCTCTGCCATCCTCAGTGCAGATGTGCACTGCCATCCAGAAAGGAGATTCACTTCCTGTTTTCTCATGTCGGAGGGCTGAATTCCCTCCTCTTTGCAACCTGTGGGTCTTCCTCTAATTGTGGAGCAAGAAATTGGCTCTCTGAATCCTACTGCATACAAAACCTTTCTTCTTCATAGCGCAACTTGCATCCATGAAACAGTACTTGCAGGTTTGAGCTTTTACTCTTTTGTATCTATTGGCCCTGTATTCATAGTACAGATGGGGCCAAGTTATGCTTGTATAGAGTGTATACATAGAATAGAGCTTTTTTTTTTAACCAAGACAACCTTATTATTTAAGTGAATAGAAATATGTAGCTTTTGTGCAGTCAGAAAAACACAACATTCAGCCATCTTTGTAATGTTTGTTAGTATAAATGACAAGTTGCTAAATAACTGAGACTTGCATTTGTAAATAATGTGAATGTATTGTTTAGGTCACATGTATTGAGTGTTTAAATATTAACTACTTTATTGAAATTACATAATGCGATAGCTCTGCAAAATTATTTTTTGTATTTTTTCCCCTTATCGTGAAGAAAGGTATTAAATAGGGAGTTATTGGAGGGAATAAATCTAATGAAAAATTGAGGCAAGCATATAAACATCTATCAGGTTCTCTGAATAACAATAATACAAATGAAACTTTGAGGCATGAATGCTTTCAAACAGGAATCTTTCTCCCAGTAGAAAATTATCTTTGGCTTTGTCCTCACTATAATCCTATTTAAATGAAAATAAGTAAATTCTATTTTAAAGTTATCAAATTTTTATGTACATTCAATCTTTACAGCTGGAAGAGAGCCTTATGCAAATATAGCTACTAAACTCCTCTGCAAGTCTGTACACGCAAACATCTCAGAGGTTGGGTCTGTTTTCAAGCTGATATGGATGATCACTATGCAGTTATCACATCTGTAACTTGAACAGTAGTTGAGTTTATATGATGGAAAATGATGATAATGTATCTGTATTGACGGGGCAGAAAGGAACCCTCAGGGTGGTTTGCTGAGAGCTGCCCAGGGTGATAAGAGTGTTTAAGCTGGAAACTTTTATAAACCTCTTGACTCGAGACTGATGTGCTGTCACAGCTGCTGCAAGACCTTCATGGGACTACAGGTTATTTCCTCCTTTCTTAAGGTCCTTTCAGTTGTTTCTGTGGATGATGGCTGATCATACTGAGAGACAGCAGTTGTTGGTAGGACTTGGGCAAAGCTGTTCTTCCTTTTGGCAGCCTGCCGAGCAGTTGTGTTAAGAGGAGTATGAATCACCACTCTCAAGTCTGTCCCCAGAGTCCAGGACCTCATACACGAGAGGGCGGCTTTCCTCTGTTTTGCTGTGAAATGAGGAGTCACTAATCCTGGCTATTGAACTGCTGCCTACTGCGATTCACCATGAAAGATGGGAGTACATATTTTGAAGGATTAGCTTTTTTTTAGCTTAATGTCAATCAATGATATTTTTTTGCTGGGAGACCTGGGTTGGCAGGTCTTCCAGGTGTTGTTCTTCAATTTCAGCTCCCACTGGCGTCAGAAGGCTCCATTCCTTAATGGTAGGGAAGGCATAGCATTCATGACATCCTCAAAGTGATGGAGACTTAGCCTGTCTGGGGCAGAAATTTGTGGCGTTTGTAGGCTATTGAAGCACAAAAGCAGGTGCACTTGTTTCTTTAACTTATTCTTGTTATGTGCTGGAAAGCCTTGGAAAACCTGGATGCAGCCTTGCCCATGGTGAGCTCAGCACCCTGAGATCTGATGGGTCTCACACAGCTTCCTGGGGTGGTGGTCTTCAGGTTCTTTGTAAGATGCTTAAGACCTAGAAAAGCAGTTGCAATTTAAGTAATCAACATATTCACCATCTTAAGATCTTGCTCTTACTTAGGAGAGTTTAAACAAATGGGGTAGCAGAAAATGAAAACGTATAGCAGATTATCAGACAAAAATGACTTATTTTTGGCTTTATTCCAACGTGAACCTCTTATTCAAAACAAAATTTCATGTCAGTGTTTGAGCCTTCTAATTTGAACACTCATTTGGCCTTTTAATAATGCAGGGGATGAAAAAATACCCCCATCATGACTCTGGTTGCTCAATTTGACTGGGGTTTCCCATTAGCTTCTTTCCCAGACTATTTAAAGAATAGCAATTAAGATTAATGTATAGCTGCTTGCATTTAGTTCCTGGCTCTGCTGGGTTCTGAGCCACTCCCAACCGGACCTGAATGACTGAGATATTTAGTGTCTATGAGAACTACTGCTGATATCAACTGGAGCTATCTGTCATGTAGACGGATCTACCTAGAAAAATTTGAGTCTTGTTTTGTTGGTATCATTCACTTTTTGTGCTGTGGAATGAAATTGTAAGACTAAAGATAAATAGGGAGAACTTCTCCTTTAATATATAGAAATATTTGCAGTGTTTCTCTACCTCCTCTTGCTAATGAATAGAAAATATTTCAAATAAATATAAAGGAATTCCTCACTACTTTTATTCCTACCAGTTGTTTTGGGGGCATGTGTTATCCATAAAATTTGAGTGTCTTACACCACTTACGAATGGTGAAGTACAGTGATGGGTTTCTGTTGTTCTTGACTGCTTGCCAGATTTTATGGGTTGTATATATGGGCGAGGATATAATTGCTATCAGTAGAAACTGTGTGCATGTGGCAGGCACGGACTGAGGGCAGTATACACTGTTTTGTGGAATGGACTCTAGTAACATGTTTATGGATACAAAGTCCTCCTTTTGGTGTCATAAACCCCAGTGGTGCTTCTGTGCTGTTCTTTATTTAGCACTGGATGATTGATCTGGTCTATGGAGACAGCCTTCAATTGTAGGACGCCGCTCACTGGCCCTGCATCCAAGGAGATGAATGGATAGCGCTCACAAGAGCACCCAACCAAAACAAATTGAGCTTAAGCAGTGTCCACTCCTGTTTGGCAAGAAACTAAATAAGAGTGAATAGGAAGAGGAGGGTACAAATATGTCAGACCTCACCATGTCTGGGAGACCTTTAGGCACCAACACACTAAGTCAGGCTTCTTTTCCTGGTGAGGAAGAGGAAGCGTCTCATGGCTCAGATTGTTATCTGAGCCAGACTCAACATGGTCAGGTCCATGTGACTGTTCAGAAATTGCAAAGCCTAATTTCTAAACTTATACTGTGACAGGCAGATGCCTTAAGGAATCCGCTTTTCTGATTTCAGTGTCCCCCGTATACACACAGAGATGTTTTTAGTTGTTGCTATGCAGTGCTTGCATGGAGTCAAGGACGCTTGAGCTTCTCACAAGGCCTGCCAGTGAGAAGGCTGCAGGTATGCAAAGTTTAGAGGGGACACAGCCAGAACAGCTGACCTAAACTGGCCAAAAGGGTGTCCCATACCATACAAGGTCATGCTCAGCAGTAAAACTGAGACAAATTGATACAGCTACTGTGGTGAGCAAGTGCTTTGCATATCATTTTTTCCCTTTTTATCTTACTGAACTGTTTTTATTGCAACCCACAACTTTTCTCTCTTCTTCTTCAATTCTCTCTCCTATCTTGCTGGTGGGAGCGAGTGGCAGTGTGGTGCTGAGCTGCCTCCTGCTTTAAACTACAATGTTATTTTTTAACATAACACTACATCTGAAACTATAGTACCAGTAGCTGATACCACACTGTGGACTGAAAACAGACAGGCATATGTGGTACCACGAAATGAGACAACAAGCTGCAACTGCTGTTAATTGGTGCCAACACATCCTCTAGAACAATTAATACCATGCTCACTCTCTGCTAGGCCAACTGGCTCTTCCAACTAACAGGCTTCTGGCACCACTCCAGGCTCTCTGTCAGAGCAGAAAGCCAGCTGATTGATTTCTGAATGCCTCAGAAGGTTTCCCAGTTTGAGGTGTCATCTCCACCCTGTAAGAATAGCCAGCATAATTCACCCACATTTAAATCAAACTATGCAAATAGCTGCCTTTCACTTCTTAAGCTAGTTATAGATCCTTCTGGTCTTCAGATTTCAGCTGTATGAGGAACAAGAAAAGTGTCTGTAGATGTTACTGGTGTAAGCACTAATTAAATGTAATTTGGGTAGCCTTACTGCTCCTTGCTCTGGTTGTTTGTGCTGGAGAGGAAGAAATTATAACAACAAGATTACAGCATGTGCTGAGCTTGTCAAATCAGCCGGTTAGATTTGAGCCTGTCATCTGTGGTGACAGAAATGATAATGTGGAGGAAATTCTCCCTTGCTGTCACTGGGAACTGGATGAAGTGGGGGTAACTTCTATTTGTAGCGAAGGGGAAAATCAGTCTCCTTTTCATGGCATAAAAGAAATGGGGAACAGCACCTAGTTCATGGGGAATGGGAAAATTCAAACCTTCTTCTTCATGAGTGGGCTTGGAAAAGAAGAAGATAAGGGAGCAGAGCGAGGTGAGAAGGGAACGATGCTCCTCTGCTTGAACAAGATTTCACTGAAATGTTACATCAAACAACATCTGTGTTGTTGCTACTGATATGATTGGGTAGCTGGAGTCCGCATGCTCTGTTGTCACACATTAGTCTGGCTACTTGGGAAGATAATTCTTGTCCTTCCTTAACCTGCTTCTTCTGGAGCTAGGGGGCGTGGGAAGAACCTGACATGACTCCAGGTATTATGACACAAAGCTATGCCTTTGTTATGGTGTATGATTAGTCAGGAAGAGATGATACACCAGAGAAGTTCAGAGAAAAGCAGAAATGACTGGGGGGCTTCCTGGACTGACTTATGAAGAAAAAGTGAGAAAGTTGCCATGCATCTCTACAGTTTTGCTAAGTGATTAATGGGGAATGTGATGATAACATGCAACTAATTGAGGCTTGTATATGCCAAAGAGGGGAATTAGTTCAGTGTTGTGTGATGAGGATGAGTAACGAACACATGTTACGGTGCTGAAGATGGCTGTATGAAGTACCCTGAGCAACATCGGTTGCTTGGTGGTGAAAGGGATTGGCATTAGGTTTAATACTTGGCTTAGGAATCTTAAGTACCATTAAAAATCCATAATTACTAAATGACGTAAATTAGCATTTCTCACAAAAACATTTTCTGTTATTTATTTCCTCATAGCTTGGATACTTTAAACAAATTTGCTAGATACTGCCTTGCTCGTGAGCTATTAGAAACAAACAGAACAAAAACGAATTTGGTAGTTGTAGTTCTAGATGTTTCTTATTTCTATATTATCATAGATTCCTATTAAAAACGTGTAATTTCTTGATTGAAATGCTGCAGTGTTCAACAGCAAATGTTGTGGAAGGAGTTGAAATAAATAGGTTGGTGTCATGCGTCTGTTTTGAAAGGTAAGCTCTGAGGACTTAAAGAAAATTATCTTTGCAAAACCTTGAAATAAGACTATAACAACTTCTGTGTGGAATGCTGAGCAGTTATAACAGCTACTGATAAAAATACAAGATTAGGAAATCAGACTCTTGGGTTTCTTCTCAGTCTTTATGATCTCTAAGTCAAGGAAAGTTCTGTCAAGGAAAAATTAACTTCACAGAAGTCTTGCTTAAGAGATTTCTATCCACTGAGGCAGCCTGGAATACCTCATGGAGTCACAGAATTCTAGTAGTTAAGCACAGTTTGTCTCTGGCATGATGTTCATTAGCATTGCTTCTCCACACCAGACTAAAAATGCTTTAGTAATAGTGAGGATAACAAGAAATGTACTATTTAGGAAGGGTTACCAGTTGGTTGTCAGATGTTATTTTAAGGTAATACGGTAATGGAGTATGACTCAGATAACAACTGTAGCTCAAACACAGCTAAAATAAACCTACTGGACCCTAAAACAGCTAAATTATGCTTACAAAACATCAGTGAACCCCTATGTACTGCTTGTAAACATGTACTCAGTGAATAGCTATGATAGAAAATAATGACAGTGGAATCTGGAAAATGAGGTGTCAACCTGTCTTTTCCCTTGCATGCTTTTCTATTCGACGGTCCTTGAACCATTTCAGTCTAATAGCGCCACATACTCTACTCATACATCATACTGAAGAAGAGATTTGTACTGTCTGAATAGTCTCTGCTCTGCTACTAAGGAAAGAACCCACTGAAGCATTGCTTTTCCCCATAGCAAAGGAGGCTATTAGTATGCCATCCTGCTTGAAAGAGCTCAGAAATTTTGAAACACGTCATAACAAAGAAAACAATACCGTGGTGCAAGAGCACAAATGCTATGACAGCGTGTACTCACAATCCTTCCTTATGCAAAACCCCTCTGGCTCTGGAAAAGAGGACAAAGGCCTGGTCTATCCAGGTGTATAGAGGCTAAGCTTCCTGAAGGCAATAACAATGTTTAGCTCCTATGCAAGGCTGTAGACTACATAAATTACTAGCTTTGTGAAGGTGGCAATCTAAATATCTTAAATAATGATGCATTTATATTAGTTTGAATGTCCAGGGAAGGCTAGGCTCTCTCTTGCCATCTGATTTTATGTCAAGTGACGTGGGCTTCATCAATGTCTCTTCTGAAGCTGGTTTCAAGACTTCTGAAAGTATTGATGAATGGTTTATTCAAGGAGAAAACCTTTCCTTTCCAGAACATAAATGAAAGATGGAACCATTATTAAAGAGCTATTGCAGTACCTAGCAAAGTTGCAACAGGGTACAATCACCCTTGCCCAAATCACAGCTTTAGCATTTTGAATTTGTCTGGAGGTGGATTGCACCTTTGGTCTTATGTCTACTTCAGACTTAAAAGGCAAAAGCTTGACACAACAAATGAACTCTCTTGTCTATTATTACATGAAAAGTTTCCCCCAGCTCAATTAGGAATTTTGCAAAATCTGGGCTTTGGTTGGGAAGCTCTACCCTTCCATATGGGACTGTGGTTGTCTCCTCGCTCTTGTGTAGGAAGTTTCACCTTGGATTTTGTTTAGTGGGGAAATATTGGTGGCAGGTGGATAGTCGGACAAGATGATCTTAGAGGTCGTTTCCAACCTTGGTGATTCTATGATTCTATGATATCTTGAGCCATGGTGTTATTGATGAGGGATATGTGACCCCAAGTCTTCTGTGTGCCTTTTAACTAAGATGAAGCTTCTCTTTCTTTAGGGTTCTGTGCTTGGATACATTCTGCCAGTAAGAACAACCCTTCTGAAAAACTGGAGAAGGTCCTGAAAGAAAATCGCACTCACTGTCTTCCAGTCCTCTCAGTGTGAAAATAGGCTGGTACCAAGGGCTGTGCTTTCAGATGGGGGATTTGTCTGGAGATCTGGGTTGAATTGAATCATGTAGCTAGCACTACTGTGTGGAGATGGATGTGAATGAAATGCCTAACTTCACTGGGCTACTTCCTGAGAGAGTTAGGGATATCGGAAGGCTATTCATCCTATCTTATAGGTCATTGGGTGTAGAAGCTGAAAGCAAGTTTCAGGCTTCATTAGATGCAGTTTGTGAATAGGGTGAATTAATCTGATAGGAAAGTAACACAATTAAAGGGCTGCCCTGCTGACATCTCTCCAGAGAGGTAAAAGAGTAAACCTCCTAGCATCCACTATAAGGGGGAATATAAAAGGAGTATTGTTGTATCCTCCTGCTGTGTGTGTTCTAAGCAAGCTTGTTTTTTTTCAATGAATTTGTGTTTAGCATCTATTAAATCTCAAAGTGTGTAGTTCTTCCTAAACATTTCCTTTACATTTGAGTTTAATCCACAAAAGAGGAGTTTATGCTGCTCAGTAAGTTAAAATTTGAAGAGATTTAGGAAAGTGGTTAGGACCAGTGTGATTCAAGTAACTGTTTTTAACAACTACCTACTACAGGGTGCCAACAGGGGGAGAAGCCACCAAAAATGCTTGTTGGGAATACTCTGGATGTTGAGTGTGACTTTTTTTCCCCTTCTAAAGCGTGGTAAGACTGTCTTAGAGAAACCATAATGTGAAAGAGCTTGAACAGTCAGAAACAATATATTTATTTGGAAAGCAGTATCTCTTTTAAAACAATGCAGTTAAACCCCAAAGTTGCTCTGGTTTAGAATTGAGGTGCAGTTCTGCTCACATGGGGGCTTTCACAACCATCCCACGCTGACTGCTCCCCATGTGGCAGTTTTCGCACACACAGAGATGAAAATGCAGATGAAAATGTGATGCTCCCTCTTCCATCAGGCTTTCTGTGGCCCTGAAATCAGGTCTGCCTGTACAATGTGTGAATTTCAGCCCTGACCTGTACCCACCTGATGAGCACTCAGATACGTTGGGTGGGCAATGCAGCCCTTGTGGGGGTGGAAGAGCAGCGTGCAAAAGTATTGGCTTACTGCTGATGTGTCAAATATCAAAAGGAGAAAGGCTTTTTCTCTGTTCTGTCATCCTGATTTATTAGATGTTAAGGAAGACAAAGTGCCTGGCCATACAACCTGACTGTTTGGGGAAGGTGTGCAAAACGGTTAATTTGCTTGTTCCGCACAAAAATGTAAAGTGTGGGTTCTCTGGTTACCTGCTGCTGGAAGTGTTTGGACAGGTGCCGTGTTTCAGTGCCTGTCCGTCACAGCTGCCAGCCCACACCAATGGCAATGGCCTGCGTTGGGTTTGCTCTGGCTGTGGGCACCTGGAGGGCTGTGGGCAGTGCTGGTTGCGCTGGGGGCAGCTGGGCTGGGACCCTGCTGCCTTCCTTGTCCCCTTCCCCATAGATCCATGTGCTTGAGAGCTAACTGTCCCAGCCCCCTGTCCCCTCCTTGGGGTTCCTCCTTGGAGTGGGAGGTGATGCTCCCCATGGAATCTCCGTGGATCCTAACCATGTGATTCATGGGCTGACAACCTATGGGCTCCTTTTCCTTCTCAGTCCGGGTTAATTTTTTTTGATAAACAGGAGCTCTTCTCGAAGGCACACCCAAATGTCATCCTCTTATATATATATTTACTATATCCATCTGTATGCATGCTCGCATACATCCAACTAATTATGCACTTAGGGTTGCGGTAACAAATTCCCCATTCCATCAATACCACGAATGGTGACCACTGCAGATGGTCAGAACCGAAGGAGACCAGCAGTTTCCCTCTGTGCACTCCTATGAAGAAAGGGGAAAGGATCGTCTATAGGAGGGCTGATGGATATTTGCACAGAGCCTTGAAGGCACAATGATGTCGAAATACCAAACGTGTGTGTGTGTGAGTACGTACATAAAAACCAATTCCTTCAAGGGTTGGATTACTTAATCCATTAGTCACTAATCTCTCGCAATGTTCTGATGGATGCTACGGTCTGAGCTAAACGCGCCGTGAAATCGGCTGGAGCTGGATGGAAGCAGCTCGGCGGTTCCGCCCCCTGTGCGCTCTGCTGGAAGCGCTGTGCTCCGAGCACACCTCCACTCTCTGCGCAGTGTTTGCGGGTGGGGAAGGAGCGGGGCAAGGGCTGAGCCCCGGCGCTGGGGGCAGAGCGGGTGGGGAGAAAGATCGAGGTCCCAAACAAGAGTGATTCGAAAACAGCCCTCACTCCAAATTCTCCTTCAGCGTTCGTTTGGGTGATGGTTACAGAAGAGTCAGGGGAAAGAAGACTCGTCGTTTTTCATCCTTTTTATTATTACTATTATGAGAACAAGCAGACCTACCCCAAATGACCATTTCAGAGCTTCCAAAAATAAAAATAAAAAAATAAAAAAAAATAGAAAAATGAAGATGACAATTAAAAAAAGAAAAGCGCTCTGAGTTGGGGGGAAGCACTAACTTCTTCCTACCCGGTTCCCCGGGCACTGAAACCCACCCTCTCCTTTTCCCAGTTCGGTCCTTCTGAGGCTGCCCCCATATCGCGCGGCGGTGCTGAGCAGCTCGAAAGCATCGCGCTTTGGGAGCTAGCCGAGGGCTGAATGTGTTTTGTCACCGCCAAAGCTCCCACTGAGTCCCGGCGCTGAGATTTCGCCCACCCGGCAGCCGGAGCCCGCTCCTTTGCCTTGCTCGGAGATGACAACCGGGTTACGTCCGTTGTCCTTCGCCAAAATAATAATAATAATAATAATAATAATAAAAAGGCAGCGGAGGCGCCGGGCACACGCACATCTATTATATACAAACACAAAAATAAAACACGAAAGAAATCACTGTTTCCAAGCAGTAGAGGGCTCGGCATTGGGTGTACAGCGCAGGTGACGGCGCTCTTCTACACCCCTCTCCCCACCCCCCCAATAATTAATTAAAAAAGCGGCACTCTCCTCGTGTGAAAAACACTGCTTTTATAAATAACTTAATATCCTCTTTTCCCACGAGATGTTGGGTGCCGGGCAGGAGGAGAAAAAA